>JAZDUA010001399.1:0-82864 GCA_038098605.1 Gryllus longicercus
GATACAGAACGAGAAGTCATGTACCTGCCAAACACCAGATTTAATTGCCTACTAATTAGGGGAAATTCGTTATGTGACATTTCTCACATATGTTCATGGGCAAAATATTAATATCTACGAACGCCTTCATGCCCTACAAGTTGAAATAATTTATCCTGAGATATCTGTATTTATATGTCGCCTGCATTTTCGTTCATTCTGAATAGTATTAACTACTTTAATTAATATGTACAGTTAACATCTATTCAATTTTCGTAAATAACAACAGAAAATGCAGAACTCTCGTATATTTGAAATTTCTCCAAATATCATTTTACTGTTTTTGAAAGGGTCTGCGACAATGACATTAGAAAAGGAAATCAGTGAAACCAGGGGAACCTCTGATTCAGAGAATTGCATAGGACGCCTGGAGGTTTGCCGTCGCCCACCACGCCATAATCACAAAGTGAAAGCAACCGCGCCTTACGCGACCCCAGCGCCCTCGCACAGCGCGGTTGCCGCGGCAGACGCCCGCGCTATTTACGCCCACGCCGCCATTGCGCCTCCGAGTTAATTGCGCGCCGATTTGCGTCGCGGCGCTCCTCTCCCGCGCGAGGGGCGTGGCAGAGCGGAGAGAGACAGAGAAGGAAGAGGCGGGGACGGGAGGAGACGGGGAATGGGGGAGTAGATGAGACGAGAGAGCAGACTGGAAGTGGGGCAGGACACGGGCAGCGAGGTAAGATATGGTGAGCGGGGAGGAGACGGGGAGAGGGGAGGGGGCGTGGAGAGGGGAGGAGGCGTGGAGAGGGGAGGAGGCGTGGAGAGTGGAGGTGGCGTGGAGAGGGGAGGAGACGGGGCGAGGGGAAGAGACGGGGAGAGGCGAGGAGACGAGGATCGAGGAGGAGAGCCGGGGATGACATGGGAGCGGGGAGAAGACGGCAAGTGGGGAGGAGACGGGGAGAGAGGAGGAGACGGGGAGTGGGAAGGAGGGGCGGGGAAGAGTCGGAAAGAGGGGAGGACGAGCAAGGAGGAGACGGGGTGCGGGGGATATGATGGTAAACTGGGGAGCAGACGAGGATCAGGGGAGGGGGCGTTTAACAGGGGTGGAGACAGGAAGCGGGGGAGGAGGTGAAGAGTGGGGGAGAAGACGAGGAGCTGGAGCAAAACGGCGTGCGGGGGAGGAGACGGCAGTAGTGCAGACGTGCAGCGGGCGGGGAGGGTCATGACGGGCGACGCTGAGGTGGAGGGAAGGAAAGGGAAGACGGAAGAAGGCTTCCTCGTTGCGACTCGCACTGGATGAGCAGGCAGAGTCGGCCCGAGTCGACTACTGAAATGTGAGGGTGCGCAGCTCTCTATTAATTCTCCGCGGCGCGGGTGTAAAAGCTTGAAGTCAGCCGCTGTCTTGTAACAATTGAAGAGAGCGCTCGTTTGCAACTGCGGAATAGTAAATGATACATGATGTGATGATAAATGATTGATAAATGACGTTTGGAATGATGCTATTATGAAATAGATCAAACTCTTGACTTTCAAATCAAGATAAAAAATGTTGCCTATATACTAATATTTTGTAAGAACTTCTCCTATCCATATTTCCAACCCTTTAAATTAATATTTGTTCCATCATTCCATTTTTCTCAAAATTCGGAAAATAGTCTGTAAATTCTCCAAAGTTAATTAAATGTTTCTAAAAGCCCATAGCTCAAGTCCATCTAAGAGCTCAAATTGCTGCAAAATTCATTGTGATTCATTCTAATAATAGCGCAATTAGCTTGAGAATAATTGAACGTCAAACTTGTTACTGAACGTTTGTGGAACAATGAATGTGTTTATAGCGGCGCATGACAACGATAATCGAAACAAACATGGGAAAGAGAGGAGAGACAGGAGAGATCAGGGAAAGCGGAATGATTATGATTAATTAATACCCACCTACGCAGGGTTTTTCAGGTAGTTATAAATATAAATATATAAATGCTCCCCAAGTATTCCAATGATTCGTTAAAATGCTTTATATTATGTCTGAATTGCAAAAAAGTGTTCAATGACTCCTTCAACAAGAGATGTACTATGGGTAAATCAATAAATGGAGTTTGTTACATTAGGTGGTTAAGTAATCATTTACAAAAACCAGAACAATTTTCCTAATTTTCCTATTTTCTGCCCATTAAAGTTTCATTATATAAATATTTTAAAAAATTAAAATATATAGTTGTAGTTTCTCAATTTATAGGCTTATTTAGATTACCAGATAATGGTTACTTGCGTAATTTTGTTTTCCTTACTTCAAATAACGTGTGGGAAATATTTCGAGTAAAGCCGATATTTCGAGTAACCAGATAAACACAACGTAGTGTGGAAAATTCGATGAAAATAGCTACCGGCAGTAATAAAAAAATCGTTTGTGTCTGCTTAATTCTTGAATATTTCACGTTTTATCTGAGGTCATTTCCGAGAAAAATGTACCTCCATTACAACTATTTAACATGGGCGAGATAGGACGAGCCTCTCTTCCTTTCCCCTCATTGTGCAATTAATCGCATGCCGATTTTCTGGCATTCTTCACTGACTGCGAGAAGGAATGCCTGGCAACGAGAGTTCCTCTGCTCATCGATCCCTCTCGAGCGCTTAAATCATTCAATTCATTTTGATGAAGTTTTACACGAGGGGGTCTTTAGGGAGCGCGATGGCGAACGTTTTTTAGTCTCGTAGGCAGAAGCTGCGAAGAAGAGACGGCGACGGCGGCGGCGACTGCGGGAGCAGCAGAGGCCTTTGTGAAACTTTTGTCAGTGGGTTTTTATTCCAAAGAAGAATTCCATCGAGATTTTTGATGAGTAGTCACTTCGGTACGAAGCATGAATAAACGACAGTCGACGTTCAGACGAGAGAGAATATTTTTTCGAGCCTCGAGGCAATCGTGGGGAAAAAATATTATATCTTATATGAGGGAGATTTGCAGAATGCTGAAGTTTTTGGATTGTTTAATAATCTCTGATGAGCTTAAACAACTTAATTGTGAAATTGTCTTTGGATTCAAATGCAAAATATTAATGGATTACATTTCATAAGCGATAAGCCCGTTTAAAAAATAAGCATAATACGATTATTGATTATATTATTCTACTTTATTCTATTTTAGTGTCCCATTAGTAATTCTCTTGAAAGCTTTTCTACCTTCTATTTATTTAAATGTATTTGTCAGGGAAAATAGTGAACTTGGTTTTTTACATAGAATTGGAAGAACGGCGACATTTTCAACAAAATGACGCAAAGTGAAAATGATTCCTCACCGCGTATGGCTCGTGAATGTATACTTGTTATTGTTCTTCGTTATTTACCGCAAACTAATTCGATGTGGCACGAAAATACGGAAGCTGCGAAGCGTTGAAAATAGCTTTTAAATTTAAACGAAATTTCGAGCGCGCCACTGCTTTGGCGTGGGGATGATATCCATAGATCATGTGACCCCAGCGCCGTGCTGGGCGTTTCGTCCCCTGCACCGTGGCATGGCCACATTAGCTGCGTTAACCAACGATGGCGCACCGATTTTAGGGTGAGAGATCGAACGTACTTCCAACAGTGACGTGATGTAGTGCCGGTCGGAGACAAAGGTATATCACAACGCTAATGGAATCGACCAGGTTGACCCAGCGAATTGCGCAGAAACGCACAATAGCTTTGTCCTGAACACGTGCTTAATACACAACGGATCTACCTGCAGGCCTTTATGTTATTGTTAACTCTGTAATCGTATACTACAGTGAAATCGTGAATGGAAATGTCAGGGTAATTAAGTGCTTGATTTACTTATTTCTCAATGATTTACTTTTCATTTTTTCTAATTTTAGCTACTTTGATTTTTGTTCATTAATTTATTTGATAATGTGTGCAGAATATCGCTTGTAAGGTATTTATTTATATATTTACGCTCTCTTATAAAACAAAATTACATGTAGGCAAATAAAATAACTGTGATAATATCGTTATTATTTCAGTTAAATATAAAAAGAACTATAATGTTAACAGGTATTACTACGACAGCAAATAATCCACATGCAATGCGTTAAAATGAATATAAGAGAAATAGTTTTTTTTAAACGGACAATTCTCATATTTACATTCAAAATACTTTGAAATCAACTATATATTCGGATTTTTACTTTCATTTTGTAATTGTTTCACATGGTACGGATAGAGAATTTTGATGAAAAGTCTGCTTTTACATTTTTCAATATACTAACTTCCAGTGTTGTCAAATGTAGGCATTATGGCAAAGTTGTGCCACACAGGTGAAACTTGTCGGCAGAATTGAAGGAGGGCTGGAATGGTTTCGCCGGGGATTACATTCCAAAATGGCGTAATCTATTCTGACAATATTTCGGGCGAAGCGGATTCGGAGAGGAAAAAATATTTATTTTCGAGGCTTCCTTTCGCTTGCGGTGATCGATCACCACTGTGACAGCAACAATGTACGGTTTCTCCGCGCAGCGCGGCTTTTTCGGCGCCGGACTCGTTTCCGGGAGGTCGCTTGGGTTTCCGGTGCGGAGTTAGCGGAAACCGCGACCCGCTCAACTGCCAGCGACCTCCCACCCACCCACACTCATACACACACACACACGCATGCATGCACGTGCTAACAGCACATACCCATGCGCCTGCTCGCCGCACACACTCTCGTCGGAGACTCAAACACACTCACACTCACACATTTCCAGAGTCACACACGCGCATGCCACGGCGGTCATAAGACACACGCGATTCACCTACTGTATACATATACGGACATACATTCTTGCGCCACATCACACATAAACATACGTGGCAATCAGCGTACACACATCATCAATAATGCACTCCCTCCATACACACTCTCTCACACACTCTCGCACACTTCCATATTCCCACACAAAAGCTCCCGAAAACTATGCATGCACATATACACGACCTTTGACAAGACACACTTACACAACTACTAACAACCAAATGCACTAACGACCAATCAAAACAGAAATACCAGCACTTTTACGTACTCGGCAGACGGTCCGGGACGAAGCCAACCAGTTCGCGATCTACACACCCGATAACATTCTGGGAGTAGCAGTGATAGTGACAATAATGGCGCGTGTGTCAAGGTCTCAATGGCGAAACAAAACCGAATGTAACTAAGTTTTTCCTGTGTTTCAGGGACATTGGGGAAATATTGGACAGAGTCCGTGAGGTACGAGTGACCCGCTAGATTTTAAATTAAATTAATTAAACAAGTGCATGTTTATTGGTGGCAAAGTTGGGGCCATTGGATGTTCTCTCTCGCCTCACCACTCTAATAATAAATAATTAATAAAGAACGGGATATGAAATAACATTAAAAATAGAGTTTTTCACTTTTGGTTGCGGTAATTCAGATCCCTGTCCAAACGTGTGGAATTTCTGGTGATTCCAGTGGATTAACTTAAGATTTTTTCGGGACTGCTCCGTGTCCCCTGACGATCATTCCTTTACCATCACCATCACAAAATTGAATGATTCTTGGAAAAATTCTTAAAAGAATGCTCAGAGTTGAGGGAAATTAAGTGAATATAAATAATTCAAGTATCATTGGGAGGTGTGACAATTTTCTTTGTATGCATAGGGCTGATTTATATGGAGAATTTCCATTCGCATGCAGTTAAATTTACAAGGGCTCAATGTCTCAGAGATCGAGATCCAAGTAATCATTTTTTCATGACATTTTTGTGTACGTACATTTTTTTGATAATTTTAAATAATAGTTAATTATATAACATTGGATTCTAAAATTCTAGATGTTAACATATGTTAAGATTAAGTTTTGTTGTCTTCTATGATTTTTGCAGCAGTCATTTATTTTCATTGTCAACTATGTCAATATAGTGCATTTCTTAAAATTGTGGGTTTTCATATAATTAAAGAGTATTTGTGTGTGTTAGAGAAAATCGATAAACTTCAATCTCTTCTTCGGTTAAAACTTTCTTTTTTGCTTTCAAAGGTTACTTTTACAAGTGCTCCTTGTGTACGGTTGATCAGCCGGGATTATAATGACAACGGTCGTGTTCATTTCCAAGTGAAGATGAAAGGAAGTAAGTGGTGAAATGAATAAAAGCAGAAATATAAAGTTTCGCTGAGAAGATACATCTTAAGATCTCACAGTCTTAAGAAAATGTCATTTAAACTTGAAACGAATGCTGTTATTAGCAAAATTTAACGAACGTAATGTACGTAATTGTACCCGCAAACCATTTCGGGTCTCCTGAAAACAGTTTTGAACACTTTTTGTCGTTCTGGCAAGAACCAACTTATTTTTGTTTTTACGAGTTTTACGTATTTTGAGAGAAAGTCTCATATCCCTTTTTCCTATCGTTAGCCATCGTATGCCGCGTGTTTCTTCTAGGCTGTGATCAGTAACAGCGGGGCGCACGTGCCGAGAGAAACGGCAGCGGCGGCGCTGGTGAGGGGCCAAGCGGCGCGGGGTGGCGGTGGCGGTAGTGGTGGGGGGGGGGGTGGCCGCGACGCAACAAGCCGCAGCCCGGCAGCCGCGGGCACATCACTCTCGCAAATGGGACGACGACGAGCGGGCGCAGGGAGGGCTCTGTTGGGCCCGCACGTACATCGTCCACGCGCGGTGCCCCGCCGCGCTTCGCCCCCTCCAGCCCCACGGCGCTCTGCCCGACTCGGCGCGCCGCGGCACCGCCCCGCTCCGCCCCGCTCCGCCCCGCTCCGCCCCGCTCCGCCCCGCTCCGCCCCGCTCCGCCCCGCTCCGCCCCGCTCCGCCCCGCTCCGCCCCGCTCCGCCCCGCTCCGCCCCGCTCCGCCCCGCCCCCGCTCCGCTCAGCCCAGCTTCGCCCCGCCCCGGCCCGCCCCGTCCCGTCCCGTCCCGTCCCGCCCCGCCCCGCCCCGCTCCGCCCCGCCCCGCCCCGCCCCGCCCCGCCCCGCTCCGCTCAGCCCGCCCCGCCCCGTCCCGCCCCGCTCCGCTCAGTCCAGCTTCGCCCCGCCCCGGCCCGCCCCGTCCCGTCCCGTCCCGTCCCGTCCCGCCCCGCCCCGCCCCGCCCCGCCCCGCCCCGCTCCGCCCCGCCCCGCCCCGCCCCGCCCCGCTCCGCCACGCTCTGCTCTGCCCCGCCCAGCCCCGTCCCGCTCTGCCAAGACCCGCCCCGCCCCGCCCCGCCCCTTTCAAACCCTCACCGCCCCTCATCGCCCTCACCGCCCCTCCCTTCCCCGCCCCGCACCCCCCTCGCCATCCCGCACCCCCTCACCGCCCCGCACCCCCTCACCGCCCCGCACCCTCTCACCGCCCCTCACCCCGCCCAGCCCCGCTTCACTCCAAACCGGCCGACTCTGCCACGTTCCACCGCTCTGTCCCGACAGTGTCTGCCACGCCCACTTCGTACTGTCACACTACGCCAGTCTCCGCCATCCTCCACCACTGTCCCGCCATACTCCGCTCTGCCCCACCTCTCAACATTACCCCAAAACCATAACTCCAACCTATCTTCTCCGCCCCGACGGATCATCCCTCCGTCATATCATCCCCACCCTTCACAACCACCCTCCCAACCAGCCAACTCCCCCATCCTCGCCGAAGTATTTCCACCCGGCTCAACTATCACCTAGCCGCCAACTACCCCTGTCCAGTCGAACCACTCCCGTCATACCAAGCCTCGCCTCGCCCATCAATCCCCACTTTGCCCAACCACCTCCACATTATCCAAACACATCTCGTCCTGCCCTGCCGGTTCGCCCCACTGCGCCTCTCTATCTCCCTGCTTACTATCTGCCTCTATTCGTCTCCCTCCGTCACTTTCCACATCCTTTTCAATTTCTCTCCGGCTCACTTCAACCCTCTCCAGTCACTCTTCTTCATACCACGTTTGAACGCCCAAATCATTACTTCACCACGCATTCGCTCTGCCTTTCCCCACTTCGCTATCTGACCACATTCACAGCACTTTTCGTTATTTATCGTCTTTCCTCGCTCGTTCCTTTCCAGCCACTAAACTCTTCTCCCTCTCTGGCTGCAACGAGAGCGCCGCCCCACATTGTGCACTGGCACCGCCAACGCTTATGCTACAGCGAGGTGCGCAGCGTGTATTTCGTCCCGTCGGACTGATGATGATGAATGGAGATATTTTTCCGGCAATTTAATAAAATACTCATCCGCCTCATGCGTGTCTCTGAGGGAATATCGTCGAAAAATTGTGAATGGTGCGAGAGGAACATCTAAACAGATGATAAAGTGTTATTGCTGGAAATGAAAAACGTAATTATTTCCTGTGGAAATGATGCTTAATAAACGATAAAAAAATAATACTGTGGGAAAGAGAGCAGAAATTTTCGAGCACAGAATCTAATTGAATTATTTTGAATATGTCTCAGAACATGTCGAAATGATTGATAGTGAAACAAAAATGTAGTCGTCTTGGAAAGCTGCCAACACAGATTTTCCCGCACGTGGTGGAGATTAAGATTAAACTTGCATTTTATATTCTTAGTGCTCGTACTACACAGAAAGCGTTTGCTGAAAATCTAGAGAACATAATTGGGAGTCACAAATATTAGTACTGAGTTTTCGAGGACTCCCGATGGTATTTTTCTTTCATGCGTCAAAACTTACAATAAAACTTTACAAACAGATAAATCATTATTATTACTCAACAGAGGAACCAGATTGCAAGCATTTGATCTTTAATGGAGAAAATGAAGAGATCTTATGTCAGAAGACCGAAACTTCGTTCTTTAATGTGATTTATTTACTTGCTTAATTTTCTAGACGTTTCATCCTCAAAATAACGAGGCCTGTTTGTTGTTTCACAAGCCTCTTCATCTCCCTTGAGTAAATACAGATTTGTTTCTCCTTTTTCTGAAAAAGGG
This sequence comes from Gryllus longicercus, assembly GCA_038098605.1. Lineage (NCBI taxonomy): Eukaryota > Metazoa > Arthropoda > Insecta > Orthoptera > Gryllidae > Gryllus > Gryllus longicercus. The sequence continues at coordinate 8,859 of JAZDUA010001399.1, forward strand.
AAAAAAAAGAATCTCGTAGCTCAAAGAATGCAAGGAAGAAAGGCTACTTCTTCATACCACGACGGGCATTCTGGTTTCATGTCTTGTTCTCCAGAGGCGCCATTTCTTTCCCGAGAGGGCTGACGCGTTCTCGAGACGCAGGCGGCGGCGGCGGCGTAGGAGGCGACTGAGTCAACGCACAACGGTAGCGCCGGATAAAATGAAGACAATGAGAGTAGAGGTGGAGATCATGATCACAGGACTTTTAAAACTGTAAAAGAGTCGAAGGAAGAGATAAAGGCAACAAAGTGAGTTTACGTTATTTGGAATGAATCTCGTATTACTTTCATTCCTCATAAAAAAGAGCAGATTTCTAAACTTATTTACATTTTATTCAAGATGTGAACATCATGTAAGTGAAATTAACCGTAATTAATTGATTAAACAGGAGACTGAACATGTCTCAAATTAAGACTCTGTTAATGATTGAGAAAGTAAATTAACTGAGAGTAAGGCAATCATTGAATCAAGGAAGTATCATTCCTGACTGAGTTGTGTGCTGTGATTGCACTCTGTCTTCAGAAGACCAATGTGAAAAGTTGCATTTCATTGAAGAAAAAAACAGTTGGTTCTCCTGGGTTAAGGGAGAAAGATGAAGACTAGGTAAAAATAGAAAAAAAACGTCAATACTCTGTATTATTATGAATTATATAAAGTCTGAACCACAATAATAACCAAAACCGAGTAACCGAGTAATCGAGATTCATTTACATTTTATGAAAAAAAGTTGAGACGGGAACTGAAGAGAACCGAGAGTTCATCAATTTATAAAAAAATGATTTTAAAAACTCTTTAAAATGTTTTGCGGCAGAGACGGTTAAACGCGACAGAACGGCAGGTTAAACGCGACAGAGACATAGAGGCCGTCTTTATCACAAAAGATCTTAGGGTTTTCAAGTTCATTCCTTTTTGTTTCTAACATTCCCATTAAAAACAATCTCTGTATTGTATCGATTGTTCTTAATTTCATTCATGATAATCCCAATAACTCATATTATTTATATTGCATGAAGCTTTCCTCGCGCGATGTTGAGAAACGCTGGTGCTACACGACAGCCGTCATGACACACAGAGACAAAGACACGGCACTGGCGACATCGTCACGAAGGAGATCGCAACAACGCTGACAACAATGACGCCCATGGGTGGCCACAGCAATGACGCAACGCGGGCTGTGTTGGGAGGACGACAACAGGGCAGCGCGTACGCGTAGGCACAGCGCTGCAGCTGCGGCAATGGAGCTGTAGTGTCAGCGGCGGGGCTGCAGAGGTGGCGAAGGGCGCGCGAAGGCGGGACAGGGGAGGGGAGGGGCAGCGGCGGCCGGGAAATTCGCCGTGGAGCCTCGCTGCGCCGCGCCGCGCAGCTCGGCGGGGACATCACTCTCGCAAATGGGACGACGAGCGAGCGAGCGGCCGCAGGGCGGAGGGCGTGGGGGCTGACTGCGTCCCGCTGAGCCGTGCCGCACCAACGCCCCAACTGCCCGTCGTTTCCACATCACCGTTACCGTCCGTCTCGCTTCTCACGTCGCTCCCGCCGCCCCGCCGTCCCGCTACCCCCGCCACCCCCGCCACTCTTGCCGCTCCCGCAACCCCAGCCGCCCACGCTGCTTACGCCACCCTCGCTCCCCACCGTCCCCGCTCCCCGCCGTCCCCGCTCCCCGCCGTCCCCTCTCCCCGCCGTCCCCGCTCCCCGCCGCCCCCGCCGCCCCCGCCGCCCCGCCGCCCCCGCCGCCCCCCGCCGCGCCGCCGCCCCCGCCGCCCCCGCCGCCCCCGCCGCTCCCGCCGCCCCCGCCGCCCCTATGCCTAACCATTCCCCTCCAGCCCAGCCGCCTCCACCGCTCACTCGCCCCCGTTTCCCTCGCTGTTCCCGTCGGCTACGCCGCCCCTCCTCCGTTGTCCCTACCTCCCACGTCACCCTTCCGCTGTCGCTCTACCTCAACCGCCGTTCCGCGGTCACTGTCATGCTGCCGCTCGTACACGTAAACCCCACCGCCCTCAGGGACTCGGCCTCTCCACCCCACCCCGCCTCCCAACCTCTCTCAATTTCCCACATCTCCAATCGTCTCGCCTCGCTACTGCGGCTTCCCCTTCCCTGTTCGCACGTGGCTGTCCCATCCACCACCTACCACTTCACTGCCCCCAATCAAATATCCTCCAAACCAACTCTACCCACACAGCCCTAGCCTTTTCCCATTTCTACATCTAACTCGTTATTGCTTCATCCACGTCCATACCATTCCCATCCGTTTCCATTCCCGCCTCCGCCCCCACCGCCTGCGTTCGCATTCGCCCGCGGGGTTTCGGGCGGGTGGAGGGTGGGGCGTGCGTTGTCATGTCGCTCGTACATTACTGAGCAATGCTGGCCGAGTACCTGCTTGTCCCTTCAGCCTCGATGCGACCGCTAGCACTTTCCGTACGCCCGAAAATTACTCCGCAGCGAAGTAATTGTCTGTGTTTGGCGTCAAAAGAAGTCGGGGAGAGAGCGCTGTTCCGAAACGAGATTATAAAATACGCGATTCCACTAATGAGTGGTCGGATGTTTCAAATGCCGCGGTGATGGAGCGAATTGTTTGCGTTCTTTTGTCCTCAAATAATGCAATGGGGATCGTTCAGAATCCGTGGAATGGTGCATAGTCCTCTTGTTTTGCTTCATTATAATTTCGTGAAAAGATATGAATGCAGATTTTTCTAGGCATGAAGTGAATTAGTGAAACAGGAATAACGTGATATGTCATTAACAATTAAACATTGCGGAAATACTGTTGGCAGCTTTCGAAAGACTTTATAGGAACATCGTGTTTTGATAACTGTCAATAGCATTTCGCAGTAATGACAATGCCGCTTTATTTCAAATAATCTGTGCTTGGGAAAACATTCTGCGTTCGTAATGAACAAGGATTTATTATCTGTTCCATAAACACACAACGCATTTGCATGCCGTAATAGACTGAAGTATATTTGCTTTGAGAAACTATTTGCAAATATTTGCGAATGAAACATTTAATTTTAGTTTTTGGTGTGCACGCACTGTGATGCCTTCACATTTAATCTTCGTGTCAGAAGCAATGAATTATCTGTACTTTGGGCAGATACAGCTACATTTCATGTCTTTCTAGGAGAGATTCTCGGCTGTGATATGAGGATTAGTATGACTAGAACATTAATTATGAGAGATATAACGAGTTATATTGCACAGGGAGCAAAGGCACTCATAGTTTATCCTCGTGCTTGGTAATGTTATGAAATACATTCCACGAATTCTAGATTACGTGTGTATCTTAGCCATTGTCTTGCGTATTGGAAGCGAAATGTAACAACAATTTCTCACGAAAGTAATTTATTTATATGCATTGCATTATCTATCGCAGTAATATTTCATCTATTATCTCATATAAATGTACACAAAACGACTAACATGTACAATTAATTTGCAAGCAAAGGAATTCAACTCCCAGTGCAGCATTGTTCACAAATTTCTTGCGTTAACACGAGTTAGTGTGAAAGATCAACACAATTGTAGGAGAGAACGTGAAATTGTTATTAACAGATCGTTTGCGAAGATGTTGTGTGTTTAAAGATGAGAACTTTCTAAACGAAAGATCCATCAGCCTAACGAAGTCTATCGCCGGAACCGCGAGAAGCTTTCGTGATACTCGAACCTGTAGGAGACGTTAGGAATCCCGCCGTAGTACGAATACGGTGAAACGCATATGGTACAGAGAGTATATGGTAGAGAGTTTATAATAATAGCTTGCGGTAAATAAGATTATAAATGCAAAACTGAAGTCCAAGCAGAGCGTCTTTTACACCTTTTCAACTTCAAATTGGAATCAAACAATTTTAAATTGCGAATGAACATAGTGAAATTGAGACTGAACACATCCATAGAAGGCATTCAGGCATCAAGGCATTCTTGATAGAATTAAAAATTGGTCTGTAAGGACTCAACTTCGGTAAGTGACGGTTGCTAAATTCTTCTTACATGAATGTCTTCAACATCATAGTGCCAGGGAGCATTATCAACTATTAACACAACATACGAGAGGTATATGGTTAATACAACGTGCCGACATTGGCTCGAACACTTTTAGCATCCTTTTTTCTCAAAGTCTCTCTTTTAACTTGATGAGAAATCAGTCCCACCGCTCCTGTGCAATATAAAAGTGGAGTTTGACTCCGTGGCTCACTGTAGTTGTATAGTAGCATTGAGTTATTTTTTGGAACGTCATTTCACCTTGTAATAAACAAATATAATTTTTTCGACCATGAATGAATGGTGTTAGCATACGCTTGATAATTTAAGAGTTGCAACACACAGTAATGACGCTTTGCTTTGATAGGCACGTTATTTACATTATTTTTCGGATTCTCTATGAATATCTCTGAGTAGGGTTGCCACTTTCGAGATGGAAGCCACCCGGAGATAATTGATTACCAGGGGGGGGGAGGTGAAGGTACAGTAAAGTAAATATTCAAATTCACAATCAACATTTATTATAAAAGAATGCAGGACTTCTTTATGATTAGCTAATAATAATACATTTATAATGTTAATAACACGTTAATTACTACAACAATAATTATATTTCTGTTCGACTAGACATTCATCACAAAATCAGTATACTTCACTAATCACAAATTACCGTTTTGCTATCTATTTCCGTCTATATTTTTCATTTGACAGCGCTTTCTTTAGCAATTCGATTTGGGCTGGTTGACTAACGAATCTGAAAAATTCGAAAAAATTGATGATTTAAGAACAAATACTGAAAATTACAGATGTTTTCTTATGCATATATCACTGACATCTGACAACCCTTGCAGAAAAAACAAACAATAATTGTCTGCATTTTCTGTAATTTATTGAAATTTATATGAAATCATTCGATAAAATAAAATTATTCAACACAGATCAAACACTTTTTTAAAAAGTGAAAAATGGTATTACATTTTGTATATATCCCGGAGATTTTCAACAGTAACCCGGAGCTCGGAGATTGTCTATGAAACCCGGAGTCTCCGGGTCAAACCCGGAGAGGTGGCAACCTTGTCTCTGAGCATGTACCTGAAGCCAGCCAATTCTTTCCTCAAACATTTTGTTAAAACAAACATTTGATGATTTTCTTCAATTTTTTTTCAAAATATGTTCATATTATTCTTGAATATTCTTTAGTGTATTGAACTACAAAGGCTCAATTTTCCTCCGTTATTTTAATCCTCCTCTTACATCTTGTGATTTTTGAAGTTTTTTTAAATGATATGGGGTCGCATTTTTACTTAGAACGTAGTAGACAGTCTTCTCCAGTCACTATTATTGCAATACAAATTTGTCTTATTATATTATAAGATTCCGATTTCTTACATGTATACGGCATCCCGAACTTGCGTTTTAATCACTTGGAAATCAAAGAACGTTCTATACGAATTAAACAAATGACATTAAAACAATGACCGATCTGTCATTGTTTATTGTTTCTCTACAATACAATTAGTCTCAATTTGAAAGTGATTGGTCGGTCTGGAATCTAAGTATACGGTGTTGTTTAATATCAATTTCAATTTGTTTCTCTCTATGTCAAGTTGAAACGTCGTGGAACTAACCATTTGTATTGTTATCAATTGATGTCAAATTCATTTTAAAAAAGACATTTGATTAAAAATAAAATATTGACAAAATTTTAAACCAATTTTGAGCAAAGGGGTCATACTTTATTCTGTAGTATTCATACGGACTGACATTTCACGAGTCATTTGTTGTCGATTTGTGTTCGGTCACTAAATATGTCTTGATGCACAAAAAAGGGGAAAATAATGGCACCCGTAGATTTTCACAAGGGAATTACAAACTACGAGTATAAATGAACTTTGACACATATGAGCACATTATACCTTCATTGGTTTCATACTAGTATTACTGGACTAAAAACAGAACCTTCTATTTTCTTCACTACTGCTTACTAGCATTACTTGGAACTTTTGCGTATTTCCAAAAACGTGAAGTTCACCAATCCACAACACATTGGTGAACATTTTATGGGGTGGAAAGAGTCGCCTGCATCTTGCATATCGTGTTATTTACAGTGAGTTACATACAAATGTATCTTAAAGGATATTAGCACGCCCAGGTGCATCTTAGGTATTAATGAATATTTAAGAACCGAAAAATGTAAACCATACCATAAAATCGCCGATAAAATTGACTTTAAAATTTTAAATATTAATCGTTCGTACATTTGTCTTTTCTTGGCAGAGTTTTAGAAAAGTAATACAATCCGTTTTGAAATCATGATTGTAATTATAGAATTAGAAAATGAATTATTCTGGTACGTTTAATTAAACTTATAAAATTGAAATTCTTAGGTCGAAAATAATAGTTTTATCTTATCCCTTTTTGTAGTCAGCGTATTTTGAAGCACATTGTAATGTGTATTTGACTTTAGTCGATTATAATGGTTTATTTTAAAAACCTATCCAAATATCAGATTTGTTTATTTTAAAAGCCAAAGTCTGGAGCTTGTCGAACTGGACATAATAACAGTCAGATGAAAAGAGGGAGAACAATTTTCATTATATTTCGGTTCTTTTTTTAGGGCTGTTCAAATGGAAAATAAAGTTTAATTAACAAATCCTCGACGTTAATGTGGTTTTAAATGCCAGAGTCCGTCCAGAGAAATATTTTTACATTGCGTTCAATTTTTTTTATAACGAGGAATGACAATTATAATTTAGAGAGTCCAGAATGACATTGTACGCGTACTTCCTTCATTTTTAGAAAATAACGAAACAATGTAACTTATGAAAATTTAAACTTTATGTAATGTGAAAAACAAATTCACGAAAATAGTATTAAATCATCTGCATAATGAAAAATATACATTAGTTAGTGCAATTTACAAATTTTGAAAATGAGCTATTACCGATATTGATTAGTAGTGTTATTTACGAAACAAATGTTTGTATATTACTTATTTATATTAAATATTACAATTCTTGAAACTTTATATTAAGTTTTATAGTAACACTACTTCTATTGTGCCAGTGTAATTAATTTTACATCACTAGAAATCTTTGCAACTGTTTTGAAGTAAAAATGAAGCCATTCTTGAAAGTGCTTCATAGAGCTACATTATTCAATTTACTAGATCAATATCACATCTAATGCAAATCTTTAAACAACGCTTGATATATTTAAAAATATTATATTCTTACGCAAATTTTGATACTGATGTTATCTTTCTCTGTAAAACAATTGAGTCTATTTCTAAAACAACCCTCTTTGTCTAAAATTTTGTTACCATTGGTTTAAGGTTCTTGTAGAATAAAATTGTGAATGAATTAGCTCCACTCAGTCTTCTTTCCAAATAAGAATCAAAATTTACCGGGTTTATTGACAGTAAAAATATTCGGTTGAAACATGCCATGCCTGCCATCTTCACCTCACTTCTACTCATAATGCTATCTTGAGACACCCGTTACATTAATTGCTCAGAGGGCAATGTAAATGGATAGTAACAGGAAAACCGGCTAAAAGATAGGATTTCTAACATAATTGATTTCATATTTAGGTTAAATATGCAATACTCAAAAAGTACTAAGGTAAAAAATGGTATAATTTGGAATCTCATATTAATAAAGTGCTTTTGAGGGTGCGAATACATCGGTGCGATAGTAACAAAATTGTTTGTATCTCACTTTTTTATTTTTGGTATTTTTGAAGTGTCTTACAAAAAATAATTTTAAAACTGATATAAATCATGTATAATTGTGGAAGATTTACACTATTTAAAGTAATACTAAACGTTTATTTTATCATAAAAGTATATTTATAAGATCAGACTGTTACTAAGTGCAATTCACTATGATATTTGCAACGTCAGATATAAACTATATGGCCTTCTGAAATATATTGTCTTATTCTCTCATTTTCTATCGTTAATCCTTGTATCACTTCAGTTCTGAGTACAAAGAGTTTTGTGAATTAATCGTGGCAATTTAAATGATACAAAATATATTTCAAAACACTGTACTAAAGAGAGTATATCATAAAAAAAGTGAATGGAATTCTGTAGAAGTGTACACTAACAAATATTAAGGAATAAGAGAGAGATTTCTCAAATTCACTTGTTCTGTCTACATTTTGAGATCTGCATTTGGTATACCGCATAGGGCGAGTTGTGGTTTCGTAATTAAATCGAGTAAAAATGTTCTTGTTTTCTTAGGGCGTAACAAACAGAATATCGCGTGCCGCATTTTATCGAACGTAAATGTTTCGCAAACCTTCTCTCCAAACAAAATTTAATTCACCAATATCTCAGACTCATGTGTTACACATGAGAGACTTACAAGATATCTTGGGGATCACAGGGTAACTGGCAGCCGTTGTGATAGCATCACCGACATCAGGTGCGCGAGCCGCGCCCATGCCTTGTTCGGCATGTTCAATACATGTTATGCTAAGCGATAATCCTAAAACCAATATTGTCGGATGTTATGCAAACACTCTAGGGACGTATTTGCAAGACAGAACAATCCGCACCTCGCATCGTTAATGTTACACGCATTAATTCACATTGATACAAAATCCCTCCAGACGCCGACGAGATAAAATCCGAGGCGCCTGGGCGACGCCATCGCAGCTGCCACTGCAGAGACCTCCACTCACACACACACACACACATATCACATATATATATATATATATATATATATATATATATATATATATATATATATATATATATATATATATTGTTACGCCTTGAAGTGCGAATTATGAGATGAAAGGATGATGATGACAATCACAAATACGACCCTGTCTACGCAGGACTGCAGCCTCCTCGGCACAGACGACGGCTGCCGTAACTCAGGCTGTACTTGATGTCTGGTTTGCCAAATTTGTGCTAAGAAAATTCGCCACCAGAATAGTAAAACTCCGCTGTAAAATGAATGAGTCCGTTAATCTAAAGAGTTCACGATATTGCAACACTAAGAACCCGAAGAGTTTTGAGGGACCTTCAGTCGCGAGATTTCGTAAAAGAGCTGCAGTTCACACGTTTTTTTTTGCAATTAGGCCTAAATTCTCTTGTGCACTAAGACAAATTAGAGTCATCAATATTGCAGTAATCAACATTTACAACTTTTTGTGGAAAAAAGGTACGATTGATGTTTCAAGAAAACAAACTTGCAATATCTGACCAGCAAACAATCAATTCCATTTATTGGGAAGAATTCCGCAAAATCAACGGTGTTTTCGCGAGTCCAGGCACGTTTTTTCGCCAATTGGGTGAATTCCATCGAATGTGGAATCATTGGCTGACTTTGTGTCACTTCCTCGGCTGCCATGAGAGCTTCACTTTTCAGCGAATTCCTCCCAACGGGCATGACTCCAAGTGAGAACGAAGGGGCGAACACACCGCGGGAATGGGGCGCGACCCGTTAAACAAAATGTGCTGTGAACGGCCTTAACCCCGGTTTGCGCGGGTCCTCTATGCACGTAGTCACATACATACAGAGACGGTTTGATAAAAACAGATCAGTGTAGGTAAAAAACAGTTCTTAACTGAATGATAGAGTACTATACCGTAAACGAAAAAAAGCACAATTCATTCCCATGAAAACCTTCTATTTAACGTAAAGACACAACATTTGTATTGATATTACAATTAGCGTGTAATTGAAACTGCAAGACAAAACATTCCACACTTCTCTTTGTTAATGTTACATGTATTAATACTCATTGACACCAAATTCCTCCAGATGCTGGCGAAATACAATTTGAGGTCTCTAGACAGTAGTCAGCCTTTGCCCCCGATCCAGGCTGCAGCCAACGATTCACTTCGTTGGGCAGGCATGCCAGATTCGTACTCCCTAAATCCGCCAACAGAGGTGAAAAATACGCTTTATTTCCTCCAAATGACTGAGTCGATATAAACAAATATATAAAAGTTTGTTCATCTTAGTCACGGCATAAAGTTAAGTTTTGCTTGTTTTATGGCGGTAGTTAATGCTTAGTCGGGCTACTTGCACGATGCAAGCAACTTGAAGTGGAAGCAGACTGACACTGAGGCTTGCTTCAGGTTCACAAATTGTTTGTAACAGAAATTCATAAATTATGTTTCATCAAAATTCTTACATTTTTTAGAAGTTGATACAATATATGATTAAATAAATGAAAATCTCCTAAATGTATTAAATGCTACTCATTGAGTCGAATTTCCCATAATTCGTTTTCTTCCCGTGAGCATATTCGACTGATAACCGCTCAATTTGGCATTTCTGCCCACTGCTGAGATTCGAGCAGTGCTTTCTCAGGCCGGCAAACAAGAGCAAACGGGTAGCAACGAAACGTGGTATTAAGATAAAAAGTTACTAAGAATGTGGTTTGTGTAGGAACGTTAGTTACATAACCACAATGGCTACCAGATACGAACAGAACACGACGTCGTCTGACCCTGCCATTGTTGTCGATGTAAAACAGCTCGGTGAGTGAAAGTATTAATGATAGAGAATTTCATCCAACATACTTATCAACATTGGGTGACATCCAATGTACTTATAAAAAATAAAATTTTTAAAAATCTGCAATTAATATTTGAAACACATTTTCTATAAAGGTTTATTCAGTATTATACATATGTACTTGGAACAATTTACAACACTTCATTAAAAACTTTTGAAGTAATTATGCAGTCTTCCTTGGTAGCTTACTTCTCGCTTTCCGTGATAGTTCCAAAAATATTATAAATACTTTTACTCTTGAGAAAACTACATAAAGTTGTTCATACGGCATCAGGCAAGTTTTGTTAAATAGTTCATTCGTGTGCTTGGGTACTTTCTTCAAATTTTTTTCGGGTAACAAAAGCCAGTGACCTATAGAAATCTCCAAACGCTTACTAGCCCATAATATATATTTTTCTTCAAGGTCCTCCTACCCTCCGTCACTTGTTCTATAGGTCTCCTTCGAACTCAACTACTTAAACGTATTTTAACATAACAGTATAATACACCTGTGTCAATACAAAGTACTCTTATTTACCTTTATTACCGCACAGAGGGAGATTACCGGTGCAATTCAATCGCATAGATTATCAAGCAATTAGTTTAATTTCACATACAGTTACAAAAATCTGCATGTCTCTGAATAGGTGGGGTAGTGTCGAGAAGTGCCGAACCAGCAAAAATATAATAGATTACCCACGACGTTCATCCTAGGCATCTGGGCACCTAGACATCCTTCTATCCAGGCATCTGGCCTGAAAATTTTCAGTTTTAAAGCCCTTGACCTCTTTGTTTGGGAGTCCTACAACTTTACACATTTCAACAACGTAGCCCGAGTGTTGCGGGTTGCATTTCACATGCTGTTTTAAAAACAAATCCTTCATAGTTTTAAAGTTAACGTGCAATTTGTCAAGTCTCCGTGAAATTATCATTCTTTAAAAAACCTCATTTGTAGATATTTTTTTGCGTGTGAGATCAGCAAAACTCATCTATACCACTGAAGTAATATAGGAATGTATTGGATATGCAATCCACCTCTTGCAGCTTTAACGACACGCTGATTAATTATATACTTTGAAAAAAATATTCCGTGAGACACTGGCGAGATAAAATGCGAGGTCCCTGAATGGTACGTAGCGGTGCGTCGCCATTGTTGCCCCTGCCGCCGCCGCGACGCGCCATCCCCGCCCCACCCCCGCCCCGGCTCCGTGATCCCGACTCGGGCTGCAGCTGACGTTTCGTCGCTTCCTCGGCTGCTAGGAGAACTCTGTTTTCCCGCGCTGGGCACGACTCCAAGCGAGAGCGAAGTGGCAACAACGCACAGCTCTAGGAAAGGGCGCGACCCATGACACAAGGATTCCGTGAACGAATTTCATCCTGGTTCGGGCGGGGTCAGATACGCCATTTGCTTAATGGCTACAATGGCTGCTTGATACGAACAGAATCATTTTAGTGAAGCTGCGCAATGATGTAGGATTGTAATAAACACAAAAATCAATAACCATAGTTAAAGTGTAGTGAAGAAAAAGTCCATAAATGAAATGAATGAAAACAATGCTTAAAATGTGATGAAAAATGACGAATAAATGAATAGTGAAATGCCATCTAAGTGTCCTAGTAAAATGGCACGATGGGATATTTGGAAACGGTTTAGGAGTTGATGACAACACGAACGCTCCTGTTTCAGTTAAACGCCGCCTAGCCCGTCCTTAGATGATAAACCGAGGAATTTCTTATAAGAACCAAGCTAGTCCAAAATTTCATATTTGAGATAATTCACTATGTTATTACCTACAGCTGGCGCTATCTGCTGGGATATTTCCTTTTGGCAAGTGCCAAACATTGACAGATATAAAGTGATGGAAAAACGTAAATGCATTTCTGTGCACGTTTACGCTATAAAAGTTTTGGTGCCTTCTAAAAAGGCTCGAATTTGAAATAGTTTCTAGGCTTGTAAGAAACACTTCCATTAATAAATGATACAAATGTCTAGAGTTTTTGTATTATAAGGCAAAACATTATTTTAAATGCCATAAAATGTTACTGAAAAACTAAGATTTACTGAAATATTGAATCAATTTGAAATATTATTTCCAATATTCTTAAATAAATATTTATCTTGATACTAAAATGTTGCCTTAATTAAAATTTTAGTTGCTATGAAAACAACTTTATGTTTTTTCCTTTGCTTTTTCTCTGCTTTTAAACTTTTCAATGTTAGACCTAAACATATTCACATACATTTTTATGTCAGTACATGAAAAACTGTGACCGTTTTATGACCTAAATTTAAATTTAAAAACATAAAATCCTAATTTACGTATGTTAGGGCAAAGCTGTCATCTTTTCACTAAATATCATTTGCTTGAAGGATGAAGAATGTTGCTTGAAATAGGCTTAAAAGAAATACTTATGGGCTAAATCTCATTTGAACAGCAGAATGAATAGTTCTCTAATAACCATAATTTTATCTTCTAAAGACGATATCTAACTACGCTTGTAAGTATTACAAAATAAATTCATGCGAGATTAAAACGATAATAGAGTATAAGTAATCACGGGTAGTGACTTTTGGTCCACTCGGTATTTTAACAAAGCAAGTCATGAAAGAAATGAAGTATGAAAGAAATTTTCAACACAGGAAAAAACTTTAAAACAGTTTACAGCCTCAGCGACGGCACATTCAACTTGTTTAAAGGTATTGAAATTGGTCGACTCGTTCATTTTTGGTGTCGAAAGTTATAAAAACAAGAATTGGTTGAAATACTTTGTTAAATTTTTGTTTCATTACAAAATTAAGGTTAATTATCATCATTGAGATGAATCAAATTTCATATATTCATGTATATGCCGGGCGAAAATTGACGAATTCACAGCGTTTCACCAATATGTTCGTAGGTGAATTTAAGCTATCAAACACATCGTGGCTTTGATGGTGTAAAGATTAGCGTATCGAACTGTTATACCCAACGAACTAGAATACTCGTATACTAAATAGAGTGGCTGTACCTATAGCTTCAGCGCTCTTGGTGGAGGCTCGCCGAACTAGTGACCGTCATGTCATGTCAAGTCAAAACATACGAGTTGCGGTGTAATCGTCCGTAACCAGCGCCAAACGTAATACTAGAATACTAGAATTTGTTTCTGAGAGGGCGCTGCTTTTACTGGGGAAAAATGCTTCAATTTGCTTCAAAGATGGGGGCACTTCAGCCACTCTGTGTAGTCTATTCTAGCTCGTTTGTTATACCCAAGTTCGCGGGTATAATCCGATCGAAAGTGTGGATTTTTAAGGGAGAAAAATCCATCGTACACCTTCCTTGGAAGGGAAACTAAAGTCGATAGGACCTTATTGTAGAATTACAGAATCATCAAGCTTAAAGAAGCCTCTGAGAAATATTAAAAATTGCCAGTTTCGTCGCCCGAGTGAAATTTGCGACAGTAGGAAGAGTAGGTTTTATTGCCTGAGCTTCGCCACGGAAATAATTGAATTGAGTTGAAAAACAATTCTTACAGTATATCCTAAAGGGTCCAGGCTAAGCATTGTGCCAATCTATTTGACAAGTGGAGAGAAATCAAATGTGGAATTGATAGGTAGGTGCCGTAAGCCACCCAAAACGCATTTCATTAGCTTAAAAATACGTTTGAAATGGTTGGATGGTTCTGCATACCACTATTACCCTTTCCTTGTCGGGAGATTGAGACGCGTAGAATGACTGCTGATTGCTCAGCGAATATGTGTCCCCATTAGTAGACGGCAAGATGTCTAACCGTGAGTGGCGAAGAGTACAGAGTACAGAGTACACATGGTTCTCAACTACTTTTTCCTCCTAGGTCTCATCCCCTACTACTGGTTACCCTTTAGTTCCGATGGGACGGATATTCGACCAAACATTAGACACTAACACACTTGCTGGCTCCTCTCATCTGGGACCAGCAAAACCGGCGACTACACATACAGAGACAAGTTACCCACAATCATGCCCAAGGCGGATCTCGAAACCGCGACTCTTCGGACCGAACCGCTGAGACGATACAAGCTTGTAGCCGCCTCGGCCATCCAGCTATATTGGCTACCCGACTGCATAATACGGATAAGCATTAACCAATTGTGAGATTGCAACCGGATTGAGAATTACTGAATGTATTACCGTTGCTAGAGATTGAGCCTTAAGCAGAACAGCCACCGCACGGGTGGTTACTGCACCGCACGGGGGCGCGTGGGCGGCGCGTGGGTGCGATGCGAGGATCGCCCCGGCGTGCGCATTGTGCGCTGGTGCCGTTCGAGAGCCGAATTGCGCCAGGAGCGCTCGTCTGCCGCCTCACCCTCCTTCGTTTGCATGGACCCGTTTCAAAAGGCGTCATTACGCCTGTACATCTACGTGTACACAGCTCTCCTCGCCTCGCCTCGCCCCCGCGCTCTGCCTCGCGCGCACCGTTCGCGCCAGGTCCCCGTCCCCGGCCCCGCCACCGCTCCGGCTCGCCTCCATCCCTGCGTTCGCGTTCCCGCTTACGCCCACCCCGCCGCGCCGCCCCGGCCTACTGCCTCCGCGCCGCACACCATTTATTTGCTCCTCTGGCAACCCGTTTGTCGCCGCCCTCGTCTCCAAGGCCTCTCTGACACCCTTTACCTCCACCGTCCTCACCTCAGCAGCCCTCACTTCCTCTGTCCTCACTTCCTCTGTCCTCACTTCCTCTGTCCTCACTTCCACTGTCCTCACTTCCTCCGTCCTCACTTCCCCCGTCCTCACTTCCTCCGTCCTCACTTCCTCCGTCCTCACTTCCTCCGTCCTCACTTCCTCCGTCCTCACTTCCTCTGCCCTCACTTCCTCTGTCCTCACTTCCTCTGTCCTCACTTCCTCTGTCCTCACTTCCTCTGTCCTCACTTCCTCTGTCCTCACTTCCTCTGTCCTCACTTCCTCTGTCCTCACTTCCTCTATCCTCACTTCCACTGTCCTCACTTCCTCCGTCCTCACTTCCTCCGTCCTCACTTCCTCTGTCCTCACTTCCTCTGTCCTCACTTCCACTGTCCTCACTTCCTCTGTCCTCGCTTCCTCTGTCCTCACTTCCTCCGTTCGTAATTCCATCGCCCTCACCTTCGTCGCCGACAACTCCGCCGCCCTCACCTCCATCACCCACCCACCCTACCACCCGCTCGCACACCACCACTCGGTCGTTCACCATCACCCACTCGCACGCCATCACCCACTCGCACGCCATCACCCACTCTCACACCACCACCCATTCTCACACTATCAACCACTCTCATACCATCACCCAATCTCACACCTCCACCACACACTCTCACACCTCCACCACTAACACGCCCACCACACACTCTCATACCTCCACCGCCCACTCTCAAACCTCTACCACCTACTCTCTCACCTTCACCACTCACTCTCACACCTTCACCACCCACTCTCCCACACCCCTACCTCCACCACCAACATCCACTACCCATACCCCCACCACCACCACCACCACCACCACCACCACCAACACCAACACCATCACCCCCACTCTCACACCTCCACTACCTATTCTCACACCTCCACCATCCATTGTCACACCACCACCCATACCTCTACCATCCACACCCCCAACACAATCCACACCCCTCCACCATCCACACCTCCAGCATCCACACTACCACCCACACCTCCACCGACCACACCACCAAAGGTTCTACCTTCGTCGCTGGAGCAGGCGGGAAGTGCCTGTTTAGTCGCTGTGCGTTTTCGGAGCGCGAAGCGCACGCGAGCTATTCGTCATGCAGACGCCACCGAGCAAAATATTCTCAGGGGTTATTGGATTTGCCGCAAATGTTCCCTTTGGGTACTTCGGGGTCTCTATTTGCAATTCCAGGCGGGGAAAACAAATCTTGATTACGTCGTAACTATCCATGCAATTTTTAAAGGGCCGCCTGTTTTATAACACGCAATTCGCCGCTGGGGGAAGACGCAGCTGCGGGCGAGTTGAATCAACCGCGTAAAGAGTAAGCAGAAGAGAAGCTGATAATGGCGAAGAAGGTAAAGGAAGTAGGTGGAGCAACACATGCCAGTGAAGACAAGGAAAACAAGAGGGTCACGTGAAACAAAATAGTATGACGGGAACAGGAGGGAGTTATGTGTGGGAAAAGAATAATTATGTTTGTCATAACTGGAAAATTTAGTTTATGAAATAAAAAAATATATTAGCAAAAGAAATATAAAAAGGAAATAGTTCCTGGTACAGGCATCTTCTCTCCCTTATCGTCCCCTGTCCTTGGAAACATTTTTGTGTAAACGTATAAAATTAAAAATATTCTGTAGTTGTTGAAGAGTAAATATGAGTAATACTCAAATGCGCCAAGCACTTCCATAAATGAAAATAACATCAGAAATGTGATTATTTAAATATATTCGTAAATTGTTAGTAAAATTTACTTGTGACATATTTTGTAATTAATTTAATGTCCACCATGAGGAAACAAATATAAAATATTGGAGCATGTATGAAAATAGTGTTTGAAACGTGAATATGAAACACATGTATTACCGTGCCAATCCCCCAAGTTGTCCGTGCCGCGCGACGGCAAAGCGACGGGCGTGAAAACAATCGCAAATGAGCGGTCACGCGAATTCCCAGCAGCGAGTGAAGCAGCCAACAAGCCACGAAGTTCCGAGGGGCGGACCGCGGCCACCGGTCACGCGCGTCTGCCCGCCGGGTTGCATCGGGGGGCGCCGCAGGGGCGCGCGCCCGACCCCTCCGCAGCCGCAGGGCCGGGATCTTGCGCGCCGCTGCGGTCGCCCGCCTGTTTACGTGTCCTGTTCTTTCATTTGTTTTGCGCGTGTCCCGGCGGTAAAGCAAATATGTTTTTCGTGTTTGTTTTTCTCCTTGGCTTGGGTGTCCTCTTTAAATCCAAAAAATGACTCCCCCTTCCAGACCGCCAGCGTGATACTGAATGTTTAATACAGTTATTACGTCCGTGGTGGTAGGTAGACGTGCGCAGGGTACATACAGCAAGTTTGCTATTTCCTGATTGACGATAAAATTTATGACGCAATGGTTTACCTTCGGCCGTGTCCTGGTGTGCCCATTAAAGGTGAAACTCGTAATTCTGCCAAATAAAAATGACGGTGGAGTAAAAATTGTTGAAGCAAATGGTTTCGGAATTTTATGGTAAATAGATGATTTATTGTTTTTGTTGGTACGGTCCCACCGCGTGCTATCGGTAAACGTATTTATCATCTACACGCCAAAGCAAATCGCGGCAATTGACAAATTCCAAGCGGTATTTTTCTTCCGTTTTGAGTGGTCCTAAGGTAAATCTGCCAGCTCCACAAAGGCGCGGCTCTGAATCTTCTGATAATGTCGTCACAAGTTCCTTTCCCTCATTTTTATTCATGTTTCTGAGAAATATGAGAGGAAGGTAGTAAAATACACCTTCCGTCTTGTTGCTTTAGGATCAAAGCGCGAGGTCATAAAAAGAAGGGAAGAAGCGCGCGTGGGCAGGAGACAAAAGCAGCCCGGCGGCACTCGCCCACTTTCCTCCGCCCCCTGCCCTTTTTCAACCCCTCCCAACCCTCGAGCTCCGTTCCCCCTCTCCCCACACAGCTTCCAGACCCGTCTGTTGCCTCTCCATCCCCTCCTCTTCCTTCCCACCCCTTCCCAAGCCGCCCTGCCCGTCCAACGCCACCCAGCCCCACACCACCTCTTCCCGCCTGGCTCTCAACCCTCCAGCTCCGTTCCGCCCGTCCCATCTCCACCTCCTCCTCTTCCTGCCCACCTCTTCCCACTTAGCAACGTCTATCCAACGCCACCCAACCCCACCCCTTCCCTCCCCGTCTGAATCTCAACCCTCCAGCTCCGTTCCCCCTCTCACCACACCGCTTCCAGACCCGTCCCTCCTCTCTCCATCTCCTCTTCCTGCCCTCCTCTCCCCTTCCCACCCGTCCGAGCCCACCCGACGCAACCATCCCTATCCCACCCTGCCTTGCTCTTAGCTCCACCCAACCCGCGCATGCCCACTCTTTCCGCCGCACCCCAGCCCACTCCGCCCCACCCCACATTCCCCGCCCCGCTTCGCCTTGCTCTCAGTTCCACCCAACTCGCGTAAGCTCGCTCTTTCCCCCTACCCCACCCACCTCGCCCTTTCCCGCGCGGCACCGTCTGCCATCTCCCCCCACGCGCTGCGCGCCAGAGCCGGACCGCGTCGGCGGCGGCCGTTACGTCCGCCCCGGTGGTTATATGTTTCCGTCCCGGGCACTCGCGGCATAAGGCCGGCCAGCCGGTCTCAATCCCACGGCCCCTGTGTCTCGCATCGCAGCCGAGCCGCGCTCCGCTCTCTGCGGCGGCGGCGGCGGCGGCGGCGGCGGCGGCGGCGGCGGCGGCGGCGGCGGCGGCGGCGGCGGCGGCGGCGGTGGGCAGACGCCGCGCCGCGTCGCGCCGCCGCGCAACAAACTTACGAGCGCCTCGCGCCCCGAATTAGACGCCGTCGTTGCCCCGGCCCCGAATCCTTTTTCGCTCTTCATTTGGTCGGCATTAGGGAAATACGCTCGCGGATCGGGCGGAGTGCTTACGGCTGAGATGGCGCTTTGATCCGCGGGCCTGCCTTTGATCTCGCCGACTGTAACGTCGTTCGACTCGAACCGCTTTCATAAAGCGCTCGCGGCGGCGGCGGAGGCAAAGGCGGAGGCGGGGGCGGAGGCGTGCGGCCGGGCGGCCTGCGCGAGGCGCCGTCTCTAGGGTTACCTGCCCTCGCCGCGCGGGGCCGGCCTGGGCGATGATGCCCCAGCCACTCGCCGGTTCGGGAAAGTGCCGCTCGCTCTGCTTCATTGGGCCTCGCAACTGGCCCTGGACCTGCCTACCCAGGAGTGCTCTTACGCTGCCTTTTAGTCCAACCCACAGGCTTTTAGCTAGACATTGCCACTGTCTCTGGAGAGATTCTGACCGGGAGGTCCTAGGGTTCGAGTCCCGAGGATTGCGGGTTTTTGACTCTTAGCTAGGTCAAATTCAGCTGCAGGAGAATTCGAGCGGGCGGCTGCTCTGATCGGTAATTTTTCGTGATCTATCGCCTCCGTACCAGGCGAATGCCGGAGCAGAACCCTAAAAAATTGGTCCGGACTTCTCGCGATCTATCCTTCCTCTATCTTCACTTCTTACTTACACACACGCACTCTCATATGCTCTACACTATCACACATGTCGAGTAACGATTCGGGAACTTAGAGCTTGTACCGCTTGGGCGCAGTACTTCCGGGGAGGTACTTGGAAGTAAAAATTCCCCGCCTAGCGGTATGTAGATCGGCGTCGGATGTCATCTTCCAGTGGAAGTCAACACCATCACCTCTAGGCATAGACTACTAATGAAAATAGCTCCCCGAGTAATGACAATAGCTTCCCGAGTAATGACTATAACATCGCGACTAAGGACGATAGAATCGCGACTAATGATCATAGCAGTTGTCGTTCCCGCAAAAATCAACCAATCTATCAATCCCATCTTGCTGAAAAGTCGTACTCGTATTTCATTCTCGGTGTTTCACGATTTTTTTCAGCACCACCTGCGTCGTCATCATCATCTTCATCTGGAAGGTTGCGCGTCTCCCAAATGTCTGCGCGTTTGCTTCCATATTTGCGGCTGCCTAAATGTCGCGCTCGTATACCTCTCAAGAATTCTATGATTTCTACCAGCACTACTTAAATGCTACTTACACGCTGTACCAGAAATATCTGTGCCCTTGCTTCCAGCTTGATAACAACACAAATACCGCCCTTGTTTATTTTCTGATAACTCTCGCTAACATCTGCGGGGCGCACTCCCAAGTGATAATTTCATAATCACCCGGACATTAAATCCACGTTCTCAGATATTTTACTCCCACTTGAACTCTATGCAAACGTCTTTGTATCATTTCCCAGAAAGTTACGTTTCTCTAACATGTCAGCTTTCTTGTCCCATCGCGGCACCTCCCCAAACGGAAACTTACAGCGATTTCGCGCACATTTCACCCCGCCATTACATAAGAGACTTCAAAATGTGTGTCTTCCACCATGAGCATTACGCGAACGTTCCGTATGAATTACGTCCCAGAAAATTACGTCCCTCCCACCAGCACCATCTGCATTCCTGCATCATCGCGGTACCACGCCACATTCGACATGTCTGTGGTTTTGCGCTCGTTTCGGAGAACTTTCCACAAGTCGCACGTGCATCCTATACCAAAATCGCCCGCACAACCTACGTGCCGCCCCCCGCCCCCCCCCCCCAGCTTTCCGCCGGAGATGTCGGTGCTTTTCCACGCCTTTCCGCTTCCGCGAGCTGCTTTTCTGCCGCCGCTTCTTCTCAGTCTTCCGAGCCAAACGCGCTCGCCGCGCGCGAAGTTGTACAGCGAGGAAACAGGAGCCGACGCGTTGAAAACGAGTTCCTCGCCGCGCCCCGCCACACCCCGCCCAGCCCCGCCACGCCCCCAACGCCTCCGCCGCGGGCCCCGCCCTCTTCGTCGCCTTCACTCCCCCCCCCCCGTGAATTACGACAATCATTACCGCCCCCGGGCTCGCGAAATTGGTAAGAAAAGAACAAACTCCGTCCCAGCTTACGTGCGTCTTTGTGTCTAGTGAAGCTTTTTACGGGCGAAATTTTTTTAAATTGCCGCCAAGTTTAATGGTGTGCCGTTTCGACTTTAAGATATTTTTTTTCCTGATGACCAGAATGCTGTATTTAAATTTGTAAGAAGTCCCAGACTTTTAAAGTTCCCGAGCAGAAGTCGCGCTTTCCGATTTTAAGTGACAGTGCGGTGGAGCGCAACCTTCCTGTAATTTTTTAGAATTAGTCCGCCGGGAAGTAATTTTGAACTCTAAAGTCTATGTAATTGAGTAGTCAATAAGACGAGGGTCTTAATTTATGCAAATCTAGTAATTATTATTCTGTCGCGCCCGAGAAAGGTAACGGGTGGCTCGTCTCTTATAACGTCAGCGCCTGTCGTCTTTCGCGAGACCGCAACGTGGGAATTGGGACTCGGGTGCGTAGTTTCAAAAAATTTTTACTGGCATTTGTGTGTTAAATGATGCGCGGCGCTGGGAACGCCGGCGGAAGACTCTGTCGCTGCGATGTATTTGAGGTAAATTAAAATCCAAACGGCCCACCTGAGACCTCTTGGAGGGCCAGCGATGGAAACCGCCGGCATAATGAAATGTGACTCAATTTGCATAACTTTTCGTGTGAGCGCGGGGTAGGGCCAAGTTGGTAAAGTGCTTAACGCTGGGGCCCGGCGCGCGGGGGGGCGGGGCCGGCTGGCAGTCCGCGCCAAATTATGGCGCAAATGTTTGCGCGAGCGCGAACACCCCAGCGCGGGGCGTGGAGCATATGGCACGCACGTGGACACAAGCACTTTTGAAACAGCCATCCCGAGGCTCTCGCCTCCCGAAAATATGGATCTCTCGCCAGGCAATTACCAGCACGGGTGCGACCTCTCCCACGGCCCCCCCCCCCCCGCCCTTACGCTCGCCCTCGCCCATGACCTCGCTCTGGCCGCGACTTAGTCCGCAATTACTCTGTTTCCCTTGCTCCCAGCCGACTGTCTTAGACCTGTCTCTAGCTCTTGGCCTCAACCTTACAATGGCTGTTGCTCTAACGTCGGTCTCGCCCTCCCCTTTTCATCTGCTCTAATCCTTGCCATCGTCATGGGCGTCGCACTTTCTCTCCCCCACTCCCGTTTCGCTCGGTATTACCTTTGTCCTCGTCCTTGTCTTGTCTTTGGCCTTGACCGCGCCCCTGAGTTACCACGCCCTTGCTGTGGGTATTGTCCTTTTCATGTCCTCTTTTTTGCTTTCGCCCTCGTCTTCGCCATCACCCTCATCCTCGACCTTGTCCATGCCATTGCCCTTATACTTGTCCTTGCACGCACTCGCCCTCGCCTTTCCTGTCACCATTGTCAACACCCTCGTCATCTCTGGCATTCGTCGTCACTCCCCTCCCCAAACCATCTCCCCCTCGCGGGTGTCTTATCCGCCATTCCGCGCGCGCGTTGTCTCTTTCTTGGGGGCGCCCACCCCCTCCTCCTTCCCCCCTCCCCGTCCCCGCACACCGCCTCAGGCTCCCTTTCTCGTGACCTCTCTTGAGACTTGCAAGTTCACATATGCCCTCGTTTTGCAGAAGTTCCCGCTGATATTATTTTCTCTTACTCTCACAAGTTCTCTCCCCTCTGCGACCTTTCCCATGCCCTCCATTCTCGACGCTATTTCTCTAACGATCGCCTCGTCCTCCCTTTCTGCCCTGTTTTTCAACAGCTGCTTTCGAATTATTGAAAGCAATTGCCTTTCGGAATGCAATCTTTGGATCAGTTCTTACGGAGCCCTTATCTCTATTATTGTACCTTTTGTGCGTCATTCTCATAGTGCACTCTTTCACTTTCACAGCCACAACTATAATGTTTTCATTCTTGAAACATCGGTGATTTTGTATTCGATGTCATGTTGTATGTGAAATCACTTTGTTAATAGACCGTGCGCGAAACAATGTTACTTTTCCGTGTGAGAAACAGCTATTTCTTCATTTTTATTAGTGTGCGAAACATTTTTTGCATCATAAGGCGTGATAAAAAATAATCTACGCATGTTACTTAGTGTTTTTACTTATATTTTTATAATATAGAATTCCCTTTCGCCCACTGATCTCTCTTTCTCTTTAAGTTTTCGTATTCTACTCTTTTTTGTGGTGAACTTTCTTTCATTCCCACCCAATCACTCTTAGTGCCTTTACCTTGCTTATTTATCTCTCCCTAACAGTCTTCTTCCACCGCCCTTTCCAAGACCATTTTGTATTTCCTGTTGCTGCAACGTAATTTTGTTGTCCCTCGTTTTCATTTCCTCTCGTCCCGTCCCCAAACACTTGTTCTCTCTTCCGACAGTCATCAGACCCCTCATTGACACGAAGTCGGGTTCCGCGTGCTCTCTTTCTCGCATTTCACAACCTCGACGTCCTTATCGTACGACCTCCGCTTTTTCACCAGCTTCCTCGCCTTATCGCGGCCTTTCTGGAGACGTTCCAATTCACAGGCCCTTCGAGGCCTCCTTTGATAAATCTTATTCGCCTTTTTTCGGTCAAGTAAATTCTTTATTTAACTGTGTGTTTCTCGAGGTCTTCCCCGAAATAATTCACCTCCGTTTCTTCCCCCTATATCGACCTCCTTCGCCGTCTTCCAGTTTTTAATATTACGTGAGGAAAGTGTTCGCTGCTGGTCCGCCTCATCGCACATCGAACATCTCTCCTCTCCCCTCCCTCGCGGACCGCCTCCGCCGCCGCCGCCGGCGCTCTCGCCCCGCCCTCTTTCCACGCGCCGCCGCGCCGCGCGCGGCTCTGGTGTTCCCCTCGCGCTCCCGTGGAGCTATTACCGCGCGCGCCCTCTCATCTCGTGTTGCCGGCTGCAGCTTGGACGGCGGTCCGCGCGCACGCCCCGCCCACTTCGCACTACCCCACCCATCCTACCTTCCTTTGCCCCGGATGTTCTCCACGCCCCGTGCCAGCCCGCACTACCCCACCCATCCTACCCTACCCCACCCATCCTACCCTACCCCACCCGTCCTACCCTCCTTGGCCCCGGATGTTCTCCACTCCCCATGCCATCCCACCCTACCCCACCCATCCTACGCTCCTTTGCCCCGGATGTTTTCCACGCACCCGTGCCATCCCGCCCTCCCCGACCCATCCTACCCTCCTTTGCCCCGAATGTTCTCTACGCACCGTGCCATCCCACCCTACCCCACCCATCCTACCCTACCCCACCCATCCTACCCTACCTCACCCGTCCTACCCTCCTTTGCCCCGGATGTTTTCCACGCCCCCGTGCCATCCCGCCATCCCCGACCCATCCTACCCTCCTTTGCCCCGAATGTTCTCTACGCCCTCGTGCCATCCCACACCACCGTACCCCACCCATCCTACGCTCCTTTGCCCCGGATGTTCTCCACGGCCCCGTGCAATCCCGCCCTACCCCACTGCACCCCACTGCCTCAATCCAGCTCGCCCGTCTCACCTCGCACCACCCCACCCTTTCTACCTTCGCTCCGTTTCCCCCGCTCCCCTCGCTCAAGACTGACCGCTTCTCCATGCCTCCGTGGTGCCCCGCTTCATCTCGCAGCACCTTCCTCCACCACGCTCTACCTTATTCCACGCCCCCACGTCACGCCTCACTTTACCCCACACTTTCTACCCTCCTTTCCCCCGTTCGGCTGCCCCTCACGCCCAACCTACACCTCTACCCCATGCTCTCATACCATCCCGCTTACCCCGCTCCGCTCCACCCCGACCCGTTCGTTCCGCACCACCCCGCTCCGGCCTGTTTCGTCCCTCTGCGCCCCGCTCCGCCCCGCCCCACTCTGCCACGCTCCGCTTCGCTCTTTCCCGCTCTGTCCCGCCCTGTCCTTCTCTGTCCATAACTGCGTCTGTATACCACGCTTCACTCCGCTCCTACCCGCCACGCTTCACCCCGCTCCACCCCGCTCCACCCCGCTCCATCCCGTTTCAACCCGCTCCACAATCTCTCCCTTTCTCCACCCTGCTCCACCTCACCCAAAGCTGACCTGCTCTGTTCCGCCTCGCCTCGCCTTGGTCCACTCTTCGTCTACCCGCTTCCCCAACCTCCATCTCACCCCGCCTTTCTCCGTCCCATCCCGTATGCTTCTCCCCGGCCCGATTCGTCCCGCTCGATCTCGCCTCGTTCTTCTCCGCTCTGTCCCTCATCGTCCCCTCCCCGCTGCCCCGCCCCTCCCCATCTCTCGTTCCTCCTCCTCCGGCAGCGGAGGCGCCGCGTCGGCCGCACTCCGCGCTCCACGCTCCAGCGGCGGCGGCGGCGGCGTCTGGGTAAACAGCGGCCCCTCGCCCGCGCCCCGTGCCGGCGGCCAACTCGGGCGGCTAACTGCGTTGTTAAACCGGTGTATTTCCAGCGCCGCCCTCGGTGTGCCCGCCCGCCGCGGCGCCGCTCCCTCCGGACCCCATCTTGGCTTCTTCGCGTCCGCCGCGCATTTCTCCCCCACCCCCACTCCCCACCCACCCACACATGCCGTCTTCCCTGCGCTCAGTCCGATTCTCCCGGCGTGAATCCGTGTTTGATTTCCGTTCGTTCCGTTCTGTTCGGTGTCGGCTTACGCTTTGGGTCGGTATTACGTTCCACCTCATAATTCCTCTCGTATACATATGTCGCTTCGGCGCGAACCTCTGCAGCAGCGGTTCGCGTTTTGACTTATCTCGCAAAGAGTTATACTCTACGCTCCTGTCCCTTTCTTCCATGACCTCGTTTTTATCTTCCCGCGCATATGCAACTAAACGGCCCGCTTTCCTTCTAGAAGCTATATTTTTGTTTCGGATGCCCTTCTCTATCTCTCCGCGGTATTTCCTATAAATAGCGGCTGCTCTTTTTGCACTTTCTGTTTTCCAGCTTCTTCCATCCTTTTCTTTACGTCCCTACACACGACGGTGCAACCTCCGAAACCGTATGAAACTGTAAACGTGCCTCGGCAGCTCAAATAAAAACGCCATCTATATGATAAAACAGTAGGTCGCGCTTTTATTCCCGCGCCGCCCCCGCGGACGTCTAGCGCGCGCGCGCGAGCGACGTGGATAAATAGATGGGAATACAAACGCCGCCCGCCCGCCCGCCGACCGCGGACGTCGCGCCGGTAACAAATGGGCGTTCGCGCCGCGGGGGCGTTCTCGCGTCCGTCGGAGGCGGGCGATGAGCGACGCGAACGGCTTACCTTATCGGCGCGCGGCAGGCGCTGTGGCGGCGGTGGCTGCGGCGGCGGGTGCGCGCCGCACATGACTGCGCTCTCGGCGGCCGGCCATGGCGAGCGGCCTCTCTCTTCCCGGCGCTGGATCGCGGAGCGCGCCGCCTCCTCACGAGATCATGCCGCTGGGGCGCGTCGATACCCGCCCGCGCCGGCCGACGGCGCCGCCCGCAGTGGCCCGCGCTGCTCCGCGCCGCGACCCGGCTCCGGTGGGGGCGGCGGAGGCGGTGGAGGCGAGCTCGCGGGGCGGCTCCGGAGCGGTGGCGTCGCGACGGTCCGGGCGTCGCTCGCTCGCTCGCTCGCTGCTCGCTCCCGACTGCGCTGCGCCCCCCGCCGCGCCGCGGCGCGCCGAGCGGCCGGCCGGCCTCGGGGTGGCGGTGGCGGCGGCGCGGCGCTCGGCACGGCACGGCGTGGCGGAGGCGGATGCGGCGGTGGCGGCGCCGCCGACCCGACCCGCGCGGGGGCTCCGCTCGGTTCGGTTCGGCACGGCGCGGCGCGGTCCCTCCCGCGCCTGTTCATTCATGGCCCCATCAATACAGTGGTCGCGGAGGCGAGGCGAGGCGAGGCGAGCGCCGCGCCCGCGCCGCGCGCTGATCAACAGGAGCAGCGGCGGCGGCGGCGAATCGGCAGCGAGGGCGCGTGGACTGGCGCACTGGGCGGCCGCGGCCCCTTGTGGCCCCCGAATGGCCCCCTGGCCCCGCCCTCCGCCGCAACGCGGCCCCCTTCCCTCCCCCTCCCCCTCCCCCGTCGTCTGCTCCGGCGCCGCGGGAACGCACCCTCCCACTTGTCACGTAGTTGACTCAATCAACGCCGCGCGGCCCGGGAGCCGCCGGACCCCCCCGGGGCCGTGTATACAGCGCGGGCCTTTTTCGGGTTACTGCGGACGCACAAATCGAATCTTGTTACGGGCGTTCCCGTCGGCTGAGTTTTACGGCGGAGCTGCGCCGATCGGACGGGTGGCCGGCGCGTAGTTACGGCCGCCGAGCTAAATTTCTGCTTTCCGTAATGAAGCCACAGATGGCGCGCCGCCCGTAAGCCTCGCTAATCTTATCGGTAAAGTGGGAGATCCCGTGAGAGTCTAAGTGTGCCGGTAATGCGATTATAATGAATATGAGGTTTAAATAGCTTAGTAAAACAAGCGCGTGGGTTCCGGAAACGGAACATGCCGTAATTCATCACGGTGTTGTGGAAAAATGTATAGCCCTGTAGGGAGAAAAAAACCGGCACGTAAAATGTTAGAGCGTATTTATGGGCACTTTTGTGGAATGGAATTGCCTCCGAGTAAGTAACAATCTCCGATATGAAAACAAGTCTATCCATATGAAATGAGTGCGGCTCCTGTTTGTTTGTTATTCGAAATTTCCGTAAACACGCCGAGAGGCTCGCGTGCTGACAAAGGTAATATAAATTCAGGAAAGATCATTTTGTTGCAACAGAAAAGCGTAAATTTTGGAGTTGCTGCGCGATTCGCGCCAAGCGAGTTACTGCGTGCTCTTTCCTCGAAAACATTCCGAAGCCGGGAACTTGAAATTCATATTACGGCATACTTTAAAAGAACGTCGACGTAATTTCGCCACACTGCAGGCGCTGTGTGTGTGTGTGTGGAGAGGCTGCTAGAAATTACCGATACCTACGGGCTGCTAGTTTCTTTCCGCGCCCGTGACCTCGCGACATTTAATATAGTACTCTTGCGCCTGTGTCCAATTTGCCGGAATGTAATATCCCCTCACAAACACTCTGCCGCCGAATGAATATAATTTAATTGAATACGGTTTTAGGAAGGATGAGATACAAGTTGCACCGGGGGAATTTTATTTCCATTATACTTCATCCAGCGCTGCGCGCGCGTTCGAGAAGTTGCCGCCGCAGCGACGACCCCAGGGAGGCGGTCGGTGCGGATGAGCGAACCGAGGCCGGGGGCGGGGCGAGGGCGGGGAGGAGGCTGGGCGGGGCTGGGGTGCAGGGCGGGGGCGGGCGGAGCCGGGCGGGGCCGGGCGGGGCGGGGGCGGAGCTGTCGGAGACGGGGTGGAGCGGACATGGGCTGGGAGAGTCAGAGGCGTGGAAGGGGCGGAGCTAGCAGGCGGGCGGGGAGGGGCGGGACGAGGGCGAGAAAGGTCGGGGAGGGGTCAGGCCGGGGCCGGCCGCCAGTCGGATCGAGGGCGGGGCGTGGAGGAGCGGGGCGGAGCAGAGCGGAGCGGTGCGGCGCGGCGGCCAGTCGAGACGGGGATCGGGCGGGGTTGGTGCGGGGCGAGTCGTGACGGGGCGGGGCGGGGGGTGGCGTTGCCCGGCCTCCCTGCGCACCGCTAAGTCTTCGCTGGCCGCGGCCGGCCTGTTCCCCATCCTCCCTCCCACCCCACCACGTTCCCGTTCCACCACATGCCCTCCCCCACCCCTCGCCTCCCCTCACTGAACCGCACGTCCCTCGCTCGCCGCCACGACCTCACTCTCTACTCGCCACGTTTGTACCGTTCAACAGCCACGTTCCTTCCCTACCACTGGGAGAGGTGGCTGAAGGATTAAATCAAACTGATGTCACTGTAGTGCCTCTTATAAGGAGGCCTTAGGTTCGATTTCGTGGCAAGAATTTCCACACTAACTTGTCAGGTAGATCGATTTCAGTCGCTGACTGGAGGGGAATTCTAGCGGCTGGTTGCTCTGATAGGTAGTTTTTCCAATTCACACCGAGCAAATATCAGAGTAGTTCCCTAGCAAACGGGTACTGGATCGCGCGCTGTCATTCCTTCCTCTTCCTTGTCATATCTTCACACACCCTCACTTACATTAACATGCCATAGGTACCCTATCCGAGGACCGGTCGGGAACTTAGACTTTCTCCCGGCTGGGCAGTGCCTCGCTGGTGGAAGATATCTGGTTGGGGAATCCCCGTATATCTGGTGGTAGGTCGGCGCCGGATATCGCCATCTAGCGGGGGAAGGTCACCACCACCACCTCCTGAGAAAAAATACTACACTTACGGGACTAATGACCTTAGTAGTTGACGCGCTCGGAATCACTAACAACCATCACGTACCCTGACACTCTGCCCCTTCCCTGTCACTCATCACTTCCCTTGCCTTCCACCCACCCTGTCCTGTCTTCCACCATCGTTCTCCGCCCTCTCCCCTCCCCACCTCATCCGCCACTCTTCGCTCCCGATCCGCACAACTCCACCCCTCTCCACCTTTCGCCGCCACACGCCCCGCTCCCCACCTTCCAACTTTTCTTCTCCCCCACACTACCCCTCACCTCACTACACCGTGCCGAGCCGCGCCGCCTCTAAGTCTTCTCTCGCCGCCCCTCACATTTCCCCCCGCGACCCTCCCCCCTCCACACTCTCCGCCGCGCCCGGCCGAGCCGCCTCGGCGCCGGCTCTAAGCCCGTGTAGTCGCGTCGCTTGCAACGGGCAGCGACGCGCCGACGGCGGAGGCGGCTTCTGCGCTCAGGGCGGCGACCCCGCCCCCTCCCCGCCCACCCGCGCTCGGCGCACAACTTGAGTAAGTAGCTGAATTTCGCCTTAAAGGGCTCCGCCATGCGTTGGCTGCGTGACGAGCGTGCTGCTGATAGCGTACAGCCCGCGGCTGCGGACCCGGTTCACGCCTACATCGCCCACGCCGCAAAGCGCGCTCTGGTTTGCGGGTGAAATTCACCCCCTCGAAATTAACCCCCATTTAAACGTGTATTTAATATCGCTGATGGAATATTTGCGCGCGGAAATAGCTTTCGTCGTGAATGAATTAGACCACATATTTCTGTTCGCGCGTAAAAACTGGAAATGGTCAGCGTTCAAAACCCCCCGCTTTTTTTTATTACATTACGGCCAGAAGCACATTTTTACAGCCGGATGGTCATCGTTCGAAATAAAAAGCCATGTAAAATGTAGACCTGTTTCCCGGCCTTCTGGAGGCCTTATCGGATTTAGTCTCTCCGAAGCCACGCTGTTCGTCGAGGCGACGCGCCGGCCGAGTGCTACACGTCCACATTTCTTGAGTTTTTGGGGACGCGGCGCGCCAAGGTAGTGGCAACAGCACCGGAATGAGTCGGAAATGGTGGCGGGCAAAATCAACGGAGGCGACAGCGACACCGAGATCGTATTGTGAGGAACGACGACAAAGAAAATGCTGCCTGTGACGTTCAAGTGACGTCAGGAGGATGTCGTCGACAGCTGATGACGAGGACTTAAAGATTTTTCTTTCTTGTAAAGAGATTTTTTTTCATTAAATGTGGAAGAAAATTTCAAATTGTAAGCGTTTAAAATGGCTTGAAAAACGGTGATATGAGACATAGAAGTAGAATAACAACAAACTAGAGTAATAACAAGATGATGTGTTCGAACGTTTGCAATGTTGAAGCATGCATACATGTAGCGTGTAGCTACCATTTGAAAGTGAATGACAAGGGTTTATGTTGGTTCTGGTGTTAGAAATAGTACTGATAATTTTAAAATAAATAATGATAATGATGCATTTCAATGCATTTCAATACTATTTTTATAAAAATTAGATACTTTCTCGTGTAACGCCATCACACATTTCAACAATTTATAATTTGGTAATTGCATTGGTTTTTGAAACAGCACAAAATTTCCTAAATTAATTATCGTAATGTACGAGTATATAGAGGTATTTTAAATACGTAAGGAATTCAAAATATTTAAAAGAGAAATAATCGAAAAACTAAACATCTAATAAATAGAAAATCATAAGTTCGTAATTTGGACATAATTTTTAACACCCAGAAGTATTCAATTCGCATTCTTATTGCTAGTTTGTCTCTTCCCGCACTTCTGAAGCACAATGGATAAAAAGGTACTCATCGGATGTTTCAAATCTCTTGCGTTCCCTTCGTTCTTCAGCCTTGTCAATAAAAAATCACGTATCTTCCTGAACAGTTTTTAAGTGAACGTAACAGTTTTTACGTGAAATGAATAGTAGTGGCCGAGTAAAGTGGCGGCGCGTGAGTCCGCAGTCACGGACGCTAAGGCTCCGGCCCGCTCCGTAGCGTCGTGCCACGCTTAAAACAGACAACCACGTGGATATCGGCGAGCTTCGCCGCATGTTAAACAAAGGGCGGAGTGATGACACACTGGGACTTTCCGTGGACGTAGCGGGCCCAGAGCGGCTTTGGGGAGGAGGCAATGAAGGCGGCGATTAGCGCCAAAAGGGCCTATATAAGGCCAGGAGAACACTGCCTCAGTCTTCTTGTGCTAGCGGCGACAGGTGAAGCGCGTATCTGTGCGTGTAGGTGCACTAGGGCGAGGGGCCGGCAATTCATTGTCGTGACTTGCGAGACGCGTAGATGGTCTCAAAGTAGAGCGGCTTCATACAGGGAACATCGGTGGTATGTTGGGGTGTGGTAGCCGTACTTAAATTATCTCTCCTTGTAGTGGGTCTATTTATTTAGTTTATTGTGAGCAGGGTAGTTGTTAAGTTGAGACTACGGTCTAGATTGCTAATAAATCTACTGTTTTACAAACCACTCTCGTCTGTGTTCGATTACACCCGTATGACGCCACAGCTCGTTCACGCGAGGGAACTGAAGAGCGCGGCAGCATTTTTCGGAAAACAACCGGGCCTCGAGACGGTCGCGGAGGCCGCTGCCTGTTTTTAGCCGCCTCTTTCACTGCGGCCGAATAAAGATGGCGCCCAGCGCGCGGCGATGTGGAAACGGTTTTTCTCCCCTGCTTTTTTTTTCAACTTCATAAATCCGAGGTGGCGCTCCCGCCACGTCGTCGCCGCCGCCGCCGCGGATTCCGCCCGCCCGCTCGCCCGCCCGCCCGCCCTGGGGAATTGCGAGTAGAGAGGGAGCCTCTGTGAATCTTATTACAACTCGTAATGCGCTTGTATACCGCGCAGATACGGCCCTCGTGTAGGCGGCGGCGGCGGTGGTGGTGAATGTACTGTTCACAAGAGTCGTTTCTCGTTTTAGGAACAAGTGTCGAGTTGCGCAAAAATTCCCGCCCGCAACACCTGTGCGTTTTAAATTCCGCCTGGGGGATATTTGCGGTGATGTACGCGCGACGCAAACTCTGTCTGTGCCCGCGCGAGCTCTCCCCGGCCGCGCGCCTCTTAATATCGGTCAATGAAGCACGACTTCCGGGCTTTTGTTATTCAAGCCGGTGATGCGTGCGGTGGCCCGGTTTAATGTCAACGGAAAAAAACAGGCGGGCGCGACGCGGCGCGTATGGTGTTGGTGCGGTGGCTGGGGAAACGCTGGGGGGAGGTGGGGGGAGGGCGGAGGATAGCGAAGGTGATGGGTAGAGAGGGTGGCGGGTAGAGAGACCGGCGGATAGAGAGAATGGCGGGTCAAGAGGAGGGCAGGTAAAGAGGATGGCGGGTACAGAGGGTGGCCGGTAGAAAGAGAGGCTGGTAGAGAGCGCGGCGGGTAGAGAGCGCGGCGGGTAGAGAGCGCGGCGGGTAGAGAGCGCGGCGGGTAGAGAGCGCGGCGGGTAGAGAGCACGGCGGGTAGAGAGCGTGGCGGATAGAGAGGGCGGTGGATAGAGAGGCTGGCGGGTAGAAAGCCGGCGGTTAGAGAGAGAGACGGGCAGAAAGCGCGTCCGGTAGAGACGGCGGCGGGTAGAGAAGTCAGAGAGTAGAATGGACGGCGGATAGAGCGAGCGGCAGGTAGAGTGGCTAGCGGGTAGAAAGGCCGACAGTTAGAGAAGGTGACAGGAAGAGAGCGCGGCGTGTTAAGACGGCGGCGGGTAGGGAGAATGGAGAGAGAGAGGTTGGCGGGTAGAGAAGCCAGAGAGCAGAATAGACGGCGGATAGACAGGGCGGCAGGTAGAGAAAGAGAAGGGGGAGGACAGCGGGTAGCGAGGGGGCGGTTGCAGAACGGCTGTATGAGAGCTGCGGGTTGAGAACGGCATGCGTTCGGCCGAGGCAGTTGGACAGTGGAGTTCGCAATGTGACACGACGTGACGTGGGGTGGTGGGTGTACAACCGATTGCGCATAGGGAGTTGGGCGATGATATGACAACTGCGGACTGTGCCAGCGACAGCGACGTTGCGAGAGGGTGCAAGTGAGAGGCGATTAAATATCTTGGGGTAATGGCTTGTTAACATTTTCAAAAATATCGCTGCGTATATCTTTGTTTTTGACTTTTTGTATATTATTTTTCAACCAATACGATTTAGAGTGTGCTTCATTTAATAAACGTTTCTAAAGTTTTCTCAATAAACGTATTTTGTATCGTAGCTAGAATGGTCTAATCAATAACATCAGTTAGAACTGATTCCTTTTGCACGTTTTCCTGCTATCTAAAACTAATGTCCCTAACTCATGACATAAATAAATTAGTAAATAAAATATTTGTAAATAAATAAATATCACTAATATTTCCACTTAGTAGTCACGAATATCTAAAGAATTGCATTACAAATATTATATCAGATAAAGCAACAAACAATAATCAGCATTTCAAAAATTGAAATACATGATTTGTGATGTTAACTAGTGATCCAATGAAGTATTCTTTGTAGAATGTTTTGTTAGAAACTAATTCTATGATATTTTTGTAACAAGATGTGGAGATGCAGCCATGATCTACAGAATCGGTTCCAAAGGTTCGGAGTTCCATTGTCTGATAAATCTTTAGACATGTTTATGTTAGGGTTATGACTAGAATGATATACATTTTACCACGTGATGAAACGTTAATTTTGATGTTTTGTTAGTATCGTCAAATTGACGGTATCGGCTAAAGAGGTTCGGCGTCATTAACATCTCTCTAAGAGCTTGAGGTAAACAGAGGGCTACTTTCTCGATAGTTCCTCGCTGCTCAGCACAAGTTGCTCCCCCAAACTGACACGCAAAGTGACGAAGTCGCAGGTGCGTGAAATAAAGCTGTCAGCGAGCAACCGACGATGAAACCGACCCGATAGAACCCAGCGGGCACCGAAAAGAGTCGGCAAAACCTGACGGTGTTTGCTCGTTTTGGTGGGAATTAGCGGGGGGGGCTGACGGGCCGCGGTGAAGCATAGTGGAACATGACAAGGCCAATTCGGGCGGGGCGGGGCGGGGCGAGGCGAGGTGTGGGGCGATTGCTCGCCCCGGGGCGAAGCCGAGTCGTGGGCGTGGAACGGACGGGCGGCCGCCGGCGGAAGAGGGGCGGGGCGGGACGGGGCGGGGAAACGGCAGAGGGGGTGGGGGTGAATGGCGGGATGGGAGGGAAGCGGGGAGAATAGCCGAGGGCGGAGAACGTGTTTTTGCGCGCTCGCGCGACTCGCTCGCGCGAGTTAGCAGGCGTTAATAACGCCCTGTCCACTTTTCACCCACTGAAGTTCAATTACCGTGCCTAGTCGTTACAGCACAGGCGTCTGCCGGAAAATAAGCTCCCGTTTCGCCGACTCACGTCATCATCTGTTGAATTGCGTTGCTTCCACGTGCCACTTCCGCCGCCGCCGGCGCCGCTCCCATGTGTCGGAGGGCGCCTCGAAATATCCGCGAAATTCTGCGGTTAACGGCGACTAGCGGGAGTAATGTCTCTTTCATTGAAATGGCTTTTGCCGCTGTCTGTTTTAACTTTGAAGTGTCTCGCTTGCGGGCGACGTATCTTCAATTCGCGGAACAGAAATTGACTCTATTACGATCCCATGGAGCACTTAACTGGGAGTTTCCTTAAGATAGGCCTCCGCTTGCTTCAGGCGTCGGCGTTTTCTCACAGAAAGAGAGCTTGTCGGCAGTTTCACCGTTTTCCTCTTCGTGTTCAACTGCGGTTCCCACTTCTTACATCTTTCATTCCCTGGCGTCCTGTAAAAGAAATGAATGTGCCAGAATGACCCTTATCCTCGGGTCACGTAGCAGCTACAGATTTTCCCGCGTCGTCGTTGTGAATTGGTTGAAAGAAGTTACAGATAATAGATTGGAATTTCCTGAGAAAAAAAAACATTTAATTTTCAGGGACTATCCGTCCGTAAACGCTCGATAGCAAATATTGGTTCAATTCGCATGCTCAGTGATTCTAATCCTTTCTCAAAGAATAAGAACACGGAATAATTACGAAAATCTGAGTTGCGTGAAAAACAAATAAAATGCGGAAAAATAAAATGCTGAAATAAGCTTTCTCTCTGAGAGTATTCTGATAACTTCAGTTTATGTTTAAGATAATTTCGATATTATTATTATTATTATTATTATTATTATTATTATTACTATCATGAAGTTTATAATTTCGTCCATATTTTCTTTAGTAATCATAGAACGCTTGTGTTAGTTATGCTATTTAAAGAAGAATTTAATTTTGATCAATTATTTTGTCGATTATTTTTTTCTTTCTTCATTCAGATATATTTGTATGTAAGAAGGAGGCACGTCTGGGTAAAATAAAGCCACCTTTTATTACTATGATTCGATAATCGAGGTAAAGATGGAAACGTAGGACTAAACTTTGGACGGACGACTCTTTTCACGATTGCTACAAAGCAATGGGTTGGGAAGAGGTATACCCACCACAAAGAACAAGAAGATATTTGGAGATATGTTGCGTTCCAATATTTTTCTTTTGGGTTAATAGGTTTATTTTCAAGTTATTGTAAGTACATCCAATGTAAGAAACAATACATGTAATCGATGTAACAATTTTGAATCAAAAGGTATATTGAAGTTGATAGATGGATACCACTTGAATACTAGATAGATACTAGATAGATACTAGATAGGTACTAGATAGGTACTAGAGAGATATACTAGAGAGATATACTAGAGAGATATACTAGAGAGATATACTAGAGAGACATACTAGAGAGACATACTAGAGAGACATACTAGAGAGATATACTAGAGAGATATACTAGAGAGATATACTAGAGAGATATACTAGAGAGATATACTAGAGAGATATACAAGAGAGATATACTAGAGAGATATACTAGAGAGATATACTAGAGAGATATACTAGAGAGATATACTAGAGAGATATACTAGAGAGATATACTAGAGAGATATACTAGAGAGATATACTAGAGAGATATACTAGAGAGATATACTAGAGAGATATACTAGAGAGATATACTAGAGAGATATACTAGAGAGATATACTAGAGAGATATACTAGAGAGATATACTAGAGAGATATACTAGAGAGATATACTAGAGAGATATACTAGAGAGATATTAGATAGATATTAGATATTAGATAGATACTCGAGAGGTATATTGTTATTAAAGTTCTTTTTGAGCTAATGCTCGATGACAATCATGAAACATGAAAGTAGTATAGGAATATGCGATTCACTATTCCCGAACAGGAGTAGTATTTCCTAAGGATATGGCATTTAATGTAGTGTTTTCTAGTTAACGAATTAAATGTGCAGTTCCCACTAGGATTATTTGGTCGTATTGTTAACGTGATCAGCAAATCATGTCGCTTTGCGGGTCCATACAAAAATAGTCTTTAATGCTTACAGTTTTTTTGCATAGGGTATAACATTAGTTCCTAACTCGTAACTGGAGTGTTCATTAGAGCGAGGCTTGATAAAGAAAATCCGGATTCTTCCGTATTTAATTCCATCTAAATTTTGTACGCTTAGCTTCATAAATAATTTAGATCTTCCTTTACAATATTTTCATGCCCAGAGCAACCAATACTTCTCTATATTTTGCAGTCAGCGAAAAGTCTAATTTAATTGCAGTAGCTTTAATAGACTGGATAATTGATTAGTGTTTCGGGATGCATTAACTTCAATAGCCCGTGAGTGTAGTGCACGCTTTTTATCACGGGAGGTGGCGGTACTCTTCCTCCACTGTATTGCAAGGACCTACGTCGAATAAGGTTTTCCCCAACCAGGTACCTCCCACCGACAGACCCCCGCCTCAACCGAGACAAACTCTAATCTCCCGACTGGTCTCCCGACAGCAGTTAATGCACTGAGTCTCATTTTCATTGGTAGGAAGTAATGCGTAAGGTACTCATTGTAGGGGATTCGACAGTCAGACGTGTTGGTAAGGTCAACAAATCCATAGACGTGTTTCCCGGGAATTCGAACCGAGCAGCTAGGAACTATATGTAGAATAGAGTCCTTGGAACGTCAAATACGATCATTTAACACGTTGGTTAATGCGAGGTAACCGGGAGAGGTGTGGCGTGTTGGAACGAGATGAGGCCTGACGAGGTGTGATCGGGCGTGAATGAGCGTGACGTACCGACAGGGGGCGGTGCTGGACAGGGAGCAACACGATAGCGATGCCATTAATCGAAGGGAAGGGGCGGAGCTAGAGCTACAGGAGAGCAGCGGGAATGGAGAGGGGTGGGAAAAGATGGGAGTGGGAGAGGATGGGAGTGGGAGAGGATGGGAGTGGGAGAGGATGGGAGTGGGAGAGGATGGGAGTGGGAGAGGATGGGAGTGGGAGAGGATGGGAGTGGGAGAGGATGGGAGTGGGAGAGGATGGGAGTGGGAGAGGATGGGAGTGGGAGAGGAGATTGGGAGAGGAGAGGAGATTGGGAGAGGAGAGGAGATTGGGAGAGGAGAGGAGATTGGGAGAGGAGAGGAGATTGAGAGAGGAGAGGAGATTGGGAGGGGAGAGGAGACTGGGAGGGAAGAGGAGAGGAGATTGGGAGGGGAGAGGAGATTGGGAGGGGAGAGGAGATTGGGAGGGGAGAGGAGAGGAGAGGAGATTGGGAGGGGAGAGGAGAGGAGAGGAGATTGGGAGGGGAGAGGAGAGGAGAGGAGATTGGGAGGGGAGAGGAGAGGAGAGGAGATTGGGAGGGGAGAGGAGAGGAGATTGGGAGAGGAGAGGAGATTGGGAGGGGAGAGGAGATTGGGAGGGGAGAGGAGAGGATATTGGGAGGGGAGGGGAGAGGAGATTGGGGAGGGGAGAGGAGAGGAGATTGGGAGGGGAGAGGAGAGGAGATTGGAGGGGAGAGGAGAGTACCAACAGAAGCCTGACGGAGCATTTCGTGGGGAACAGGGAGACTCTCCTCGAGGCAGAAAGAGACGGAGCGGAGCAGTTTGAGGCTCGACTGAGCGGTGTGGAATCGGGCAGTGCAGTGCTGGGCACGAGCGGTTGGGGCGGCACGAGGCAAGGACCAGCGCGGAACGTTCCCTTTCGCAGCAGAGATAACCCCCGGGCTGCCGACCGCCGCGCCTCTCTCCACCTGCTGCGCCCCCGCCGCCCCCGCCGTCCCCGCCGCCCCCCGCCGCCCCCGCCGCCTCCGCCGCCCCCGCCGCCCCCGCCGCCCCCGCCGCCCCCGCCGCCCCCGCCGCCCCCGCCGCCCCCGCCGCCCCCGCCGCCCCCGCCGCCCCCGCCGCCCCCGCCGCTCCCGCCGCCCCCGCCGCCCCCGCACCGCTCCGCCCCCACCGCCCCCTCCCCTACCCGCGCTGCGGGATTAGTTCTCTTTCACCGCTGCCCTTTTCCCGGCGCCGGCGGGCGCAGGTGCTCTTTGGCTGCGAGACAAGTGGCGCGTCTCCATTCCGCCCGGGGCCGCGAATCCAGGAGCTCGTCGCCCTTACGAGGCGTTCTCCTTCCGTGCGCCGATCAGGGGCGATAACGGCTGAGTTGCGGGGAGTGAGAGGTTGAAAAAGAGTTGTCAGGGCGTAGAAAATGTCTTCGAAAATGACAACACTAGGTAGAGATGTTTTAAATTGAAATAAAAACGATTAAAAATGAATTGAAGGAATTACAGACTTTATCACTTTTGAGAAAATAGCTACTAAGATGGATTGTGTTCACGGATAAAAATAATTGTTGTAATAATAATGAAAATAAAAACGATTCAAAATGAAGTTTGGAACTTTAAAACGTATTTCAGATATAAAAATTGCAAGGTTAAAAAATAAATTAATTACCCGCTACAAATCACCAAATTTGAAGAATGGCGATTCTTCATAAATACATTCTCTACACTTTTATTTACTTGATAATTTTGATCGACAGGCTAAACAGTAATAACAGACTTTACTAGTATTATGATAGGAATTTAAATTATTTTTATATACTACATTATAGACGGAGGATAATTTAGATAAATGTATAAAACGCCATCGACTTAAAACACCGTAAATATGTTACTGCCGGCTAGGGAGTAATCTCTCCTCCCTTAGGCAAA
Source organism: Gryllus longicercus (assembly GCA_038098605.1). Classification (NCBI taxonomy): domain Eukaryota; kingdom Metazoa; phylum Arthropoda; class Insecta; order Orthoptera; family Gryllidae; genus Gryllus; species Gryllus longicercus. The sequence goes on from JAZDUA010001399.1 coordinate 48,201, forward strand.
ATAAAAAAGCTTAAGGCGAAACATGTAGAATTTTCTATATTGTGCTATAAAGAAACCCGAAGGCCCACGAGCAATTATTAACTAACGTTACGCTGATCCATCGTCTATTAATCGAAAATGATACCTTATACGCCATTATTAACCAATTTTTGCCTGGTGTCGAGGACAGAATTATGAATCTAAATCCATAGTATACAAAAGATACGCTTTTTAACCTCTTGCGGTATTGGAGATATACCTCTCTCAGTATGCCACTTCGCAACGCGGGTGCTCAGAAACGTGCAAAATCTCAAAATCTATGTGAATTCAGATACCTATTTCGTACTGTGTGCAATGTACTACAACTAATACGTATCACGGGTGTATGCCTTTCTGTTAGCTAATAAACGGTAATAAGCATTAGAATATTTTATTCTTAATTACATTGGATTTATTAAATTATTTGACGATTCAAAAATTCCTTCATTTTAGACAGTGTTTGTTATTACAATTGTATTTTAAGCAAGTCACATCTCTAAATTACATATTACGTTTCCATAAATACATTCTCTTGCCAGCATCAGGTGATTAAAATATTAAGTTAACATGGATGTAATTCATTCACAATTGATATGTTTTAACATTGTAAAAACTTTATATTTATATGCATTACTATAAACAAGAAAGAAAAGTTATTCATTTTTTCTTTTTTGGAAACCCAATTGAGAACCTTCTGAAGAGTAATTCGTAAAAGACTCTGCCGTTCTAATTATTCTATAGCAAAGAAACAAATTCTGTTACTGTGCGGAAAAACTTGCAACAGAACGTATAAACGTTATTAGATTGAAATAAAATTAGAAACAATAGTAAAACAGTGTATGTTTTTGTGTTTTACTAATTCTATGTTCTATTTTATTTTTTAATAGTCTGATGATAGGAACAGAATATGTTAACCGAAACGTTGTAATATGTAATATATAAGTAGAAATGTGACTTGTTTACAATACAACTGTAATAACAAACACTGCATGTAGTAAAGGGATATTTTAATCGTCAAATAATTGGAATGTTTCCTCACGCACAGAATGTGCCTATACAAAACCGCAGTTCAGCGCCCGACCGTTCCACATAGAGTTCCAGTATGACGCTATTTTCAATTTGAAAACGATTAGTTACAAAACCTAAAATGATCGCGCGGGTCCAGATACTGATACTAGCGTTGCAATGAGAAGAGTAAATGACAATAATGAATAGTTTTTAAGTGGATGGACATGCGCAACCATTCCGCACTATATGAATCATTATTACTTTAAAAGTGAAAATATCTGCACGCTGAAATCCTCGATCGTATCTGACAACACATACTATGAAGTGGGAGTACTGTCAAAAATGCAATACAAAGTACGTCCATCGTACAAAATACAAATATTCATTGTATAGATTAAGGGATAAGGAATATATCTTGTGTATATTTAGGGGGACAGATTTTAAGAGCCTAAAACGTGTCGTTTCCCGCGTTATCCGGGATGGTAAAGTTTTTGAAGCATAATATGTCTTGCGGATTGCATGTGTACCTGTTTCCCCGTGTGAGTATGCCACACTTTGCAAACTGCTTTTATTTCCCAGCCAAATTCTGGTTGACTCAAGACTGGAGTATGGAGAGATAACTACAAGAAGGTACTTTGACAGCTACTGCTTGGGCATTGTTGGCAATATAACTGCAATTGACGTTCATGCCATCATTTTGTGAGTGCATTCATTAACAATTACCGCATTCGTAAATTTCTTCATAACTATCTCTTGCAAGGCCATCGCCCTGCATAACGTTTACCTGTAAAGTGGTCCCATTTTAGAGTAATTCCTGTACATGTATCAATGGTTTATTATGAGTGATAGAAAATTATCAAATTTTTAGCATAATATATAGAGAGGTGTAGTATTATTATACAGACTGTCGATGCAGTGTACCCTCTCGTGACCACTGCCACCACCAAAGTAAACACGATATCTTTAACGTTAAGCGGCGCGGCTCGTGCAGGAATGATGCCCGCCCACCCGCCTAAACGCCCGAACGCCTGAACGCACCCACCCAATCACCCACCCCACCTGCCCACACACACACAACACACACACACACAGCACACACCTGTCCGCACCCACCCACATGTCCGCAAAACCTGCCCGCACCCACCCACCCACCTGACCTCCCGCCCGCCCGCCCGCCGCCTCAACGCCCAACCGCTCGCCCCGCCCGAACGGCCACACCACCCAGCCAACCACCCACCCACCCGACCACCCTCCCGCTCACCCCACAGGCTCGAAGGACTATCCACCAGCCCCGCCCCGCCCCGTCCCGCCCCGCCGGCCCGCCCGCCGGCCCGCCCACCTCCCATCCCGCCCCGCCCCCCAATCCCGCCGGGCAGTTGGGCGGCCGCAAACCCGTCGCGCCCGCTTCCGGTGCGGTTGTTCGCCTCATTTCCGGCCGGGGCATGCGCGCGGCCGACGGGCAGGACGGGAGGAGGGGCCTTCCGCAGAAAAAAAGAAAATTTCATTTTGTCACGGTCCGCGGCCAGGGACGTATTGCCCGTATCACAGCACGCGGCGCGGCACGGCTTCACCGGGCGCCCGGAAGAGCGACGGCGATGGAGGCGGGGCAGAACGTTTATTTCGTTTGTGTATAAGAAGTTAAGTATATGTGTAGTAGTGTAAGTAGTAATAAGTAGCATAAGTGTAGAAGTGTAAGTAGTAATAACTAGCATAAGTATACTAGTGTAAGTAGTATAAGTATAGAAGTGTAAGTAGTAGTAAATAGTAAAAGAATAATAGTGTAAGTAGTAATAAGTAATATAAGTATAGTAGTGTAAGTGGTGCACTAGTATTTGTGTGTAAAAAGTAAGCATAAATAGAGAAGTTACTCTAAAAAGGGACCAGTTGGCTGGTCGCGAAAGAAATAAACATCATGTCGGGCGATGGCATTGTAACAGGTAGGGTCGAAGCCATTTTCGTAAATGAGCCAACTGCAAACGACCAGATTGACGAATTGAACGCGTGGTCATAATCTGCCGTTTTCTCGCCAACAGTAGCCAAGCTGTAACTGTCAAAGCGGTCTCTTCTTATAGGAATCTTTACATACACAGTGTGACTTGTAATTTTACGTTCAGGAGTTTTGTAATTTAAGCGCCCATATCGTCAGGGTGGAAGACAAATCACGCATTTCAATAAATGATATTTTTTAGTTCTGTGAAAAAAATATTTTCATTTTTACAGATACGTTATTGCTTGTAAATCCTTTCGACATACACAGCAGGTTGAACAGGGCCTAACTTACCTGGATCGAGATGATCAGGGTTACGAGAGAAGTATGAAAACAGTTGAATGGTGCTAAATGTTCTCTTATGGAAGGAATTATGAAAGGGAATTATGAGGGGGAAATATGAAAAGACAAACCGAGTCAACATCTAATTCATTAAGAAATAAGTTAATCTCAATCATTAAAATTAAGTAAAAAATTATGTACTACAAGTTTAATTGGTCCTAATGATTCACACCCCTGAACTGAGAAGAAGAAAAAGAAGATAAGATAAAGAAAGCAAAATTTTGTTTTTCTCAGAGGAATAAACAGCTGTGCTCTAGATAAAATCGCTCTGAAAAATGAGTTATTTTTTAGATGTATCACTTCATTTGTACACCGACGAGATGCTTACACTGACTGTTAAATATTAAAGAATTTCATGAGATATTTCGTGATGAAACATATGTCAGAAACGTGATAAGCATTTCATTAGTGTACTCTGTTTGTAGTAAACTTGACTGCCCTAAGGGGTTTGCTTTTGTGTGAGTAGCCACCTTTGAGCTTCCAAACCTGCATAGTCGACATAAATATACCCTAACTGCGACAGATTGCTTAACTATGACTTGAATTAATTGCGATTCCAAAAGGGAAAAGGAAAGTAAACAGAACATACCATCATTTTATAGTTATCTAATGTGCACTTAACAAACTGAAAATGGATAGACAGAAATTGTTCTGAAAGCGGGAAAGGGATTTTTGTTACACGGTTACCTTCATCTACGTTTCTCTTGCTTTTGAGAAACGTAAATTATCTCTAAACGTGTGCACTCAGACTACTACTTTCCTCCCAACGAGCGCTGCATCAACTCCACAGTCTTGTTTTGTGACATACTAAGACAACATTTCTTACCCTTTAAATTTTGATCATCCGCCCGTTGTCGCATTTCGGCCATTGTGAGGCAACAGCGGCCGGGAGGGGGAAAAGAGGTAGTGGCGGCCAGGCAGCGTGGGGAGAGGCCGCTTCCGACATCAGGCGATTCCGTGCCCGACAGCCAGTCGCGGAAGGGCGAGCGAGCGCGTCTGGCGATGAGGGGCGTTTGTCGCGTGTCCTGAGCCGGAGTGCTTCACCACCACCGCTTCCCCGCCGCCCCCGCCGCCCCGCCGCCCCGCCGCCACCGCCGCCCCCGCCGCCCCCGCCGCCCCCCGCCGCCCCCGCCGCCCCCCGCCGCCACCGCCGTGCATTCGTCGCGCGTCGTCGCGCCCGCCCTCGCACCCTTATGACCCGGAAGCGGAGCGCAGTTCGTCTCTCCGCTGCCTCCTTAACGCGCCTCGTTCCGCCGCCGACAGCGCAGCGGTCGCTGTGTAGAGCGCTCCCCGTGGCCGTTTGAAATGGACCAAAATGGCGGACCCGTGATTGGTGAGTGTACGAACTCCATATTTTTCGTTTAACGCTACACTTACATTTCCTCTCCTTTCTCCTTCCTCTTTCTTTATTCTAGATAAGTAATACATCAAAAAATTGCAAACGTAGTAACGAATCACTGCATCCAGATGTGAAGTCGTAATATTTAGTTTTGGTTCTGAGAGACTAAAAACTACTTAGTGACTAACGTATAAAAAGTATTATACGACACTTTCTTAGCACGTGCACCGTTTGAAATTGCTGAATATGGAGACGCCAAGTTTGGTGAGTGTACGGAAATATAACTTTTTCGTATTAGGTAATAATTACACTTACTTTTTCGTTTTCATTCTAATATTTGCAGCTTTACCAACGTAAACATTAATAAATGTACCAAAATGTGAACTTTGCCATTTAATAGTAGATAATTTGAATGGAAAGCAAAGGTTTACCACGTCAGTGGACAACATATTCAGTGTAGCAATAGGAGAGACTTAAAAAAACATTCTATCAAATTACAAACAGTTTCTTAAAAGATAATTTTTACATTCTCGCCTTATTAGATACTTACGTAGAGAATGAAAAGTATTGTAATGCGGCGACAGAATTTTTTTTCGACAAAAAAATCTCCTATTGTCGGGTCCTGTTAATGAAAAGTGTGTTAATTCTGTTCTAAAATGTAGTCAATTACTTCCTCTACCATGTCGTGTAATCAGCATCCACGTTTTGTGGGCCCTTGAAAAGATAGTTGACAGCGAAGTGTCTGTCCGTCCGCCTGTCTGTCTGTGGTAAACACTAACGCCTAAATCGTTTCTCCAAGATTGATATTGTGCAATGAACCTGGCGGTACTCGAAGCCCGCGAGTTTGAAACCGATATTTGATTTTGCAGGGCATCTTACATGGAGTCTCAATAGCTATTGGAAAATGTTCTTCAAAAGGCTTTACATTTTTTTTCTAAAATGCTTCCTCGTACGGAACATATGACGCTTAAACAAAGGCACAGGGCTCGTTTTCATTGAACTCTTTCAGTTTTCTAATATTACATAAGTCACAAATATCGCGAGAAAGTGTGTGATGTTATAGCACCATTAGATTACTACTCTATGCGTTTGCGTTAATATTTCTTGCGATGATGTTCTTGTAAGAAATCAAGAGGCAGTTTGAATACGATCGAATTATAGTCAAATTGATTCCTACTCGGTACATAGTACGTACTACATAGTACATGACAAATCGTGTTCGAATGTCATATTTCTAGATCTGATACGCAACCTCCTTCCTCTCTGTAGTTACCCACAAGTCCGATTTAAAATGAGTGAGAATGGGGGCATTAAGAGAGGCGAGTTCAGAGAGGTTATGCGACAATTACATTTCATGTCTTCTATTCTTTATGAGAAAAGTTTTTGCGATGCATTTACCATTCGATTTCCTTCACGTAATTACGAAATTACAGGAGAGTGATTTGTGGTCCAGAAACTAACTTCTGAAATTGATATATAGTTGAAGTATATTAGAAAACAACAAAATATACCGGAAGTTGTAATAAGTTATGGCAATTCAACCTGATTGCTGTTCAATTTTGTACTCAATTAACAATTGCCTCCGAATTATGCATTCGACTTGAGATTTCCAAAAATAGCAACGCTGGTACTACATAAGTATATTTTTTCTCGTTAAAGGTCAACTACAATTCCATTCTTTATCAGACATTTTTATTGCTGATGGTTATATTGTTGCAAAGATTTCTTTTGCGTATGAAGGTTACATATTCATGTAAAAGAATCAAAAAGTTGCATTGAGGTTCAAGAAGAAATTTCTAAAGATTGTGTGCCTCTATGCATTTTGAACAAACGATGAAAGTGTTTTATATTCTCGGGTCTTGGGCGATCTCCTTAATTACTGATTACGGTCTTCGAATTTGGTATTTGTGAAACCATCATATTCTTGAGACACGACCAATGGAGATTAGATACTCGTTACTAATAAAGCTGCTGAACTTTCCACAAGGAACTTCAGTAATTCTAATTTTAAAAGTTGCATTTTAGAAGTGTTCAGTATGATCCACTGTTACCAATTGGCATTATGCAAATCGGCGTAATTAAAGAAAATAATCCATATCTGCTATTCGCACCGCAGACATTTCAGTAAAGAGAGCCCATTAAAAGAATGTATGTTTACAGCATTCGAGGACTCAAAAGTCGTGTGGCACGCTGAAAACACAATCTTCATGTAATCTTGGAATTCATCATGACATAACACTTACGTTGTCTTACGTTGTGTCTTACGTTGTCTTACATTTTGTGTATACATTACTTATTTACACATCAAAGCAAAAGGCTTACTTAAATTTATTTATTTTGAAAGCGAAAGGTTCAAAAGTTAGAGAAGTAATTGCGTTTATTTTTGATCTGAGAGAGTCAACCACTTCACATCTTGTTGACTTTCATTGGGACGAGAAAAACGCCATCGGCTTTACAAATGCTAATTCCACTACAGCCCTTTGAGAGCTCTTTTCTTCCTTCATGCTGCGGCTCTATGCAAAGAACCCTCGCGAAGTGTACTGACACTGAGTTGAAAAATAGACGTTAACCACATTTCAACTTCAAAATCCAATTGTTCTGCGAGTGTACAAGCACGAGTACGCACTAGTACCATACGTACTACACGCACTAGTAAGAGAATGTTCAGTAATGCAGCGGAAAATCGATTTCGAGATATTAATAGAATACGCGTTTTAGAATCATTTGCTACCGCTAAAGTGTTATTTTTTCAACACGTTCGCCTACTCGTCAACTGTCCATCTGCCAGTCTGCCTGTCTATCTGTCCTTCCGTCTCCCCCTTCTGTATTTCCGTCTGTTGGTCTCTCTGCCTGTCTCTCCGTCTGTCTGTTCGTCTGACAGTCAGTCGTTTTGCCCGTCTGACCCTGGGACATTTTCAAAAGTTTTGCGAAAATGTCTTCAAATTCTTTCTTTCCATCTCTTACTTGAATAGAATTAAAATACATGTAAAGAATAATTTTAATGTGAATGCTAAACGTTTATATAATCGATCTTCTCGCAAGAACAATGTGTCTTTCCAATATTAACATCCTCGTTACTTTCTAATCTCTTTCTATTATATTCTACAACATTACCTCGTATAATAAGTTATTTGAGAAATTCACATAGTAATTCACATGTGAAGTAATTTGTAACAAAACTATTAGAGCTATTCCATGCTTCAAGACATCGTCTTGTCTGGCGATCGTAATTACTGACAGTGATCTTGAGTACAAATACTCGTAATATACTGCAATAACAAGACAAAAACTTTAGTACAGCTTGGGAAGAGACGAGGCCGACTACGAATATTACATATAATATTCAGCTATCGTAGAGATAAACTGGGAAACACGCAGCATCAGATGTGTTTTTATTTATTTTAACTGGTTAATCCGAAGTTCTGCTCACTGGTTTAAATTTTTTTAGGGGTTGAATGCCGTGCCATAGTGCCTTCTTCAGTAGTTGAGTTCTATTTTCGGGACATTTTTAGCTTAAGTTGCCGACCACTTAATTCAAGGAATATTTCAACATAAAATACGTAATCATATACATAATATATTAAAATGAAACTATGATCTCCTAGCTAAATTGAAAATAATGAGATGAATGCAGTGCGTACTTGAGCGGCTGTATTGTATTTTTTGGGACAATTTAGCTAAAGATGTGTAGCACTTAATTCAAGGGATATTAACAAATAGTACATAAGCATATCCACAATACAGTAAAAAATACATCGTGTTCCGCTCTCTAGTTTAAAAAATATTCAACGTTGAATGCCGTGCCGTAGTGCGTACTTCATATGTTCTGTTGTATTGTACTGTTGGGACATTTTTAGCCAAAAGTAACGAGCACCTTATTCCTGCCTTAAATTAACAAATAGTGCACTTGTCAAATGTATCTTGTTTTCTGTTCTCTTCTGAGCAATTAATCAGTTGGCTTTCCTTGCTCTAGGATGTCAGTCTTTGTACAAAAATAAATATTATTAATAATAAATAGCATTAGTAATTTTGTGATCCTATAGTTAGCCTATAATTCCTGGAGAAGTAATTTTGTTGTAACTTTTATTTTTCATTTTGTGTTACATGGCTTTATTGTAAAGCTGGATGAACATTGATTTCTGAGAAAACTACAAGAACCTAACATTTCGGGATAGAGCATTTAATTAGCATAAGTTTATGAGCTAGTTCTCTTTGTGTTCTGCTATAGTGGGTCAGTAACCTTTATGAACATGAACATGAGCATAACTTTCCAAATGTCTGATTTAGCTTCAGGACAGTGCTCGTTTTCACATTACAAAGAACAAAATTCAGTTCGTAGAAGATCTCGGTGTTGAGTTACTAAAGCATCCACCGTTCAGACCTGACTTAACTTCGAATCATTTTCACCTTTTTGCTCCCATGAAGGAGCACCGGTATGAATCCTGAGTTTTCGTTAAACGGCGGGCTTGTGGAGGTGGTGCCTCGCCCAATACCAGAACACGTTTTCCAGGATGATGAGAAATGATTTCATTTAGTCTATAATTTACAATAAAACGTCGTTTTAAAATAATCATTCTTACTTTATGACTTCTCTTTGTACATGTTTAAGTAATTTGTACCCTTCAATTAAAGTGAAACGAAAGTCAGGAAGCCTGTCATAAAATAGTGCATGACATATGTAGTAAAAGTGATTTTATTTGGCCTGTAGGATTGCGCCATCTCTCCTATTGCCCTCACATCGCAAAATAAAATGCTAAAGTACTACTCGTATTCTAAAAAAATATTGTGTGATTTACTTGGTATTTTTGGGCTTTATTACATTACCACGCTCTTGCATGTAATAAATTTCTTTCTAGAATATGTACTGTAATCAGAGCCCATGTTTTGGAAGTCCTTGATACCGAAAAGTTTATTTTCATCATCGTCCGCCCGTCTGTCAGTGAAAAACCCTTTCTCCTAAACCGTACACAGGATTTTCACCAGAATTAATATTACGCGCAGCATCTGGCTGATGTTGCGAGCCCTTGAATTTTAAATGCATTTTGTATTTATTTAACGAATTGTGTAGGATGTCATTCTGATGCAGAGATTCACTGTTACTAAGCACTGTAATGTCCATGTATTCAACAAAAATATACATTTTACTTGCAAAGTATAGAAGAAATAGTGTGGTGTGTTTAAAGCAGTTTAATCAAGAGATATTTGCAGTTTAATCAAGACAGTAGCTGAAATATTGAATGTACAAAATTTGCATAATATTCTAGATAATTTTACATAACTGTTGCATAGTATGTGAGAATGGCATTGTCTTGTTCTAGCACCTCTACTTAATATTAGTTAAAGTCATGAGTGTTTCTGAGTAGTAATTGTTATAGTATAGCACACTTATTTCTCGTTGCAAATACTTTGTTTCATTCATTCACTTGTCTGAAGTGAACAATTTGTAATCACATAAATATTCCCTGAGATTTGACACATCTTAAGGTGACATTGGTTACTGTTCTTCTAGCCATAGTAATCGTATTACTGCATTTTAAATGACTTTTCAGTGTAATCTAATTCCTAATTTATATTTTGTAAATACAAACCTTGTGATTAAGATTATATACAGAAATTTACAGCATTTATAGATAACTTGAAACTTCCAATAAAAATATGCCAATGTAGCAACATAATTCTGCCTGTAATGTTACGTAAATGTAGTTGTATTAGCTTCAATGTTGTTTTGATCTTTGAATCAAGAATATGTTTTTCGCATCATTTTTTAGCAACGAAGTCACCACTGATTATTTTTTTATCAACGTAAAACCACGTAGTACTTTTTTCTCTCTAGTTCATGAATTAAGTGTAAAGACAAGATTTGTGAACATTAGGGACATCAGAAATGGAACCGAATTTAGATTATTTCTTCAAAATAATGGTTTTTATCATTTCATGGGATGTGATTTAATTTTATAATTTTGTGACAGGAATACGATATTATATTTTCGATCCCAGATTTGCACACCGAATCTAAGTGAAACAGAAACTGAAAAATGGAAAACAAATGAAATCGTGTTTCATTCATTGCGACAACAGTCCACCAATTATTCTTCATTATCTTCATTATACTTTTCCCATTGTAGCTACATTGGGCTCGCGACAGACTACAACGAGGAATGTGTTTCCAGAAATGTGGAAATGTGGAAAATCGAAACAAAGCATGATTGCTCGACCCCCACACACTTGAAAGAGTTTTCTCGTTCGCCTCTGCTGAGGCGAAACAGTTCCTCGGTCGAGCCGGTCGGCGAGCGAATTTTCTCGGACACATTTCTACTCCTTCATTTGTTATATGACATTTAGTCATTCACTGCCTCAGGAAAATACTAATCAGTGCGTAGCAACGAGTGAGTCTATAATATTAACCGGTAAAAGATGTGATAAACAGTTTTTTGAATTTCCTACTTGATTTTTTCTTTAAACGGAAATGAACTAGATAATATTATTTCTTTTAAAAAAGAGGTACCAATGAGCCCTTTAAAAATAAAGATTTGATGCAAGAACTTGAAAGAGTATTTTGAAAGAAATGAATTTTTTAAATTATTTTCTTGATTCACATTTATTTATAAATTAAATTATTAATTCTGAATTTTACTATGAATTATTTGATAATTCACTATTTATTTATAATTCAATCAACAAATATAGTAAAATAGTCGGGGTAGAAATATCGGAGCTGAAGAAAATTTGCAGAGACGAGTTGTGCTTCTTTCCTAAACGTCACATGCATTTATTTTTTTGCATTAAATAATTATTTATATGCAGTGCAGAAATGATTTTCTCTTGAGGCAATTCGAACTCGAAAAGATGACTTACGATTGTGGAAATAAAATAAGTATTTCACGGGTAAAAATTACTCAATAGCTTTCAATAAAACAAGAAATGGAACTCGCAGCTGATCTCATAGCTAACTGCTGTCACTACTCTTGGCTTGTAGCACATAAAGGCATTTTGAATCATCGAATGACACACTTCTAGTGTGTGGGCGCAGCCTCACCGACCTATTTCCTCATTTCTCGTCGCACATTTCTCGCAACACATCTCTCGGCGTAGTCTATTGCCGGCCTTACTCAAGTCTCAGCAATCGGAAACGACGGAGTTAGGGCAACGAAATAGAATATTACTAGTAATATTCCATCACGTTTAGTTAGCGCTTGTGAAATCTTCGCTCTTTTGTCTTCTGCGTTATTATCGTAAAAAATACTTAACGAAAATGGCCTGAACGATTGTCATTAAAGCAAATGAGACGTTCTTTGTCAGAAACTCCATGCATAATATAAATTATTTCCAACCTTGTTGCAGGGCCCCCTAAAATTAATTTCAGAGGGCTGGGCTTCTAATAAGACAAAATATCAATAAAGAACGTTCATATTAGTACTAAACGACATGGAAGGTTTATGGAAAACTGAAAAAATAAAGAATCTTCCCGCTTCAGGTCTGCTTAGCAAAAAATGTATTTTGCTTATTTATTTCACGATCTTGCATATCGTCACCTTTCTTTAAAATGCAGGTAAGTTCAAAACAGCGAATGTTAAAGTACAAAAGAAAAACTAATTAGTTTAACAAATTAGTATCAGAAATGCAGAACAAAAACATCAGTTTCAATTTACTTTGATATTTCTATTATAGGAATATGTTACTGTGAAAATAATCTATTGAATACAAATTAGTCATGAGTTTTCCAAATTGCCCTATAGAGGCACAAAACTTGTTGATACGCTTACGAGATAACAAATTCAGATTCTTCAGATTTTTCCCAAATATTTGTTATATAATAGCACAAAAAGAAGAAATTGGAACATACATGATTTTTAAAGAAAAGTGACTATGACCCTATAGCAAATTTGTAAGATGTGATTTTAATCTTGTCTTTTAACAATATTTATTTGTAGATCCAGAGAGCGGTGCCAAAGGCCAGGCCTTCATTACAAGACTTCTTATCTGCACGAAAATGAGGTAAGATCTACTGTGTGAGGTAGTAGTTAATTGAACTATGATACCTCCTTTGCTCCCTCAAAGGAGATGTGGAACGGACAAGGTTGAAAAACCATTTCATCGATTATAAGTTGAACAATAAGTAATATTTACTTTTCTTGTGTTAAGCTGAAACACTAGCTGAAGCACTCCGCGTTGCCGGGGTATTGATTACAATTTATTAGACAGAAAGATTTTGCAACTATTTACACACACACACGCACACGCGCGTAGCCTACATGAATCTATTCTATTGTATCCCCGCCCCGTCTTACTCAACCTCTCTCTCTACCTTGCTCCCTCCTGTAAATACCTTACCATCCTCACTTTCTCACATATTTATATATTTATATCATCAAAAACATATTCATATTTTTTTAAATTAGGATTCTCACCTTCAAACTTTACTCACTTTATAAATTAAAATAAATTATAATAAAAAACTAATCTAAACAAAAACATAAAATACATGTACATACATTATTTTTATGGAATTTTATGTATTATTTCCATACTTTCAATCAGTTGCCACGTTGTAAAACTTTTTTTGTCATATTTTTTGGTCTAGCGTATTTATAAAGAAATATGTGTAATTGAGTTTTGACCCCACACCGAGCAATTGAAATATAAATATAAATAAAGTGCTTTTAATTTATTCGGGTTCGCGTTTTAGGGTTCTTGATAAATTGTGACAGAGGAAAAGGTGCCATTAACCACTTAGACAATTATAATATCTCCAAAAATCGGAGATCACACAGTGGAACCCGGCTTGACCAAGCTTTTTTTTTTGTCATCCAAAAGCTCTTTTGTTTTATTTTCCACAACCTTTAAAAACTGTGTTGACACATATTCATTTTCTTCCATTGCCCACTAGTCTTTTACTTCAGTAATACTTCCCGAAGTTTCATCAATTTAAATAATCATTCCTTCATTGGCCAAAGGTACGCTTTTTACACTAAAATAAAACCCTTCCATACAAAAATGTATCCGTCACAGTTTTAATCTAACTCGTTAATCATTCATAATGAGTTTCACTTTCACTCACCCCACCCCACCTCGAACCACTCGCAAATACGTAATAATCGTACTTAATATACTGCAACTCAACCAATAACTATTTCGTGTATAACACATGTGTGCATTTATAATACCTTTTACAACAAAATCAAACAGCCATCATCAAAATGTCGTTTTCCAAACATTTCATATATGAATAAGTATACTTCTCTCTTGTACACTTCATACATTCACGCGTAGACGGAATTAAAATCCATATCCCAGTTACTTTTGTAAATAGAGTGAAGAAAAAGTCAGAATCATTCTTAGATATAAAAATTTCGCATTAAACAATTGACGGTGAAATCAACAACTTTCAGCTGTTCTACAAATACACGCAACTTTGTGAGTTGATGAACTCAATCATAGACATCAGTCGTCTTCCTCTGGTGGCTCGCAGCCAAATTATTGCATATTAATGCACTCTTGAATCTATAATGCAATGCTAGGCGAAAAACGCCCATAAAAGCAATTATTTTGTGAATATATGAAGGTTTATGGTTGCAAATCATAGTCCATAGCATTCCTGACATTCAAAGGAAGCTAGCACATAAGTTTTATCGCTATTTGTCCAGTACAGTGAGAGACCATTGCGCTGTAACGCCACACCCTTGTATCTTTATATATTAGTACATGTTATGATTCATTACAGGAACAATTAAATTTTATTATAAAGATAGCTAAATCTGCAAGTAACAGAATTTCAAATAAAAAATGGATAGAATGAGAACTTAAAGATCTAATAGGCGTAGTCTACTACTAAAAATGAAGTCATATTGCTGATTTTCCGCTTCTTGAAACATCAGTGTGCTTGTTCATACCGTTTTTATTCGTAGTGTGCTTAATTTCAACAGGCGTTAGCCCCCATTTGATTAAATTTAATTAACTATTCAAATTAACTAGTAATGCCTTCTGCTAATAGAAATGTATCGCTAGGAAAAGTCAAGAAGAAGTCGGTATTGATATACTTAACAAAAGACAGAAACAGAAAATAACGTAAAAATAATAAAATACCTATTTATAAAACGTTTTATATTGATTGACATGGGAACATAGCTAAGTGCAAACTATGTAAGAGAAAAAGCCAATCGTAATAACTGCTACTACAAAAAATGTGTCTATTCATTTCAGCAATAAAATAATTTAAATAACAGAAGTGAAACATTTTAATGCGTAATAAATAATTAAAAACTACTCTTCAATTATAATAACTATGTGTAAATGTAAAATTTATTACAATGGCTTCTTAAAATATCAAACTTCAAACGCCTAAAATCAATGGAATCTTCAATGCCTCTTAATAAATGTTAACCGGTCATTATAATTAAGAGGTTGACTTAAAGTCGATAGTAAATGTAATAATCAGTCATCATTGTAAACATTTTCATATCATATCGGTGAAAACCTTTTTTGGTAGTTCTCCGATTCGAAGCAATTTATCAAATCTTCGATGTCGTGTGATTTCAATGAATATGCAATATTCCCAAAGATATCGCTAATACTTAACTGCCAGGTGTATTGGTATAATATTTATCTATTTCTTAGCTATTTTTTGTTAGCTTCGAATTGTTTTTTTATAAAATATTTCAACTTTTTTAGTATAATCTGATAATGTGAACATGTTTTCTTACGCATGGATCTTTTCGAATGGAGTGTACTTTAATTTCAGCGAAGTTTACTCACTTTGAATCGAGTTGAACAAAGTTGCATTTGGAACGGAAGCGGGGAAAGTAAAAGCTATTTTCTTTGATAAAATTGATGAGATGAAAAATATTTTGTGTGAGATTAACTTGCGCTGATGAAGTACGTCCTCGAAGGATGATGGCGTCCCCCATCCCACCTGGACAAATGTGAATGTAATTATTCATTTCATTTAATATTGACGCATCAGAATAAATAATATTAAGAATATCTGAATGCGTGCACTGCATGGATAACTTGCTCTGATTATTCGCCACTGCTACTGATCCAGACGGAACACTGGACGAACATAGTCTTCTTTCGACATTCCAAATTGTTAAAGATTTTTCGCTCACATTTCTTACCTGAAAATTGTACGCACATTAATCATACGTACAGTGTTCACAAGCCTATTCATATTAGTCATAAGCTTACAATACTTCTTTCTTATCAGTAATGTATTTCGGTGGATAAAATTTTGTTGATTATTCTGTAAAAAAATACGAGTTTCACATCGCAGAAAGAGTGTGTATAATTCAAATGCATCATATTTAATAATTTCAAAATTCAACACATGTGTAGTTTGCTCAAGGGAGCGCCCCACTTAAAAGTGCGGCAGGGGGTGGCGTGGCGCCTCCTGGCGTCCGCTGACAGAGCACCCCCCGCGGAAATTTTTGCGTTAATGCGCGGGCGGGCGAGTGGTGCGGCGACCCCTGGGCCTCGCGATGGGAGCCCCTGTCGAGCCCTTCCTGCCCCCGCGCCACCCCCACCCACCCCCGTCAGCGCCGTGTTCTGTTAGCTCTTACCCGCGGCCGGCGCGGTGCGGCGAGGCGCCGCTAAGGGTGACAGCCACACCGCTTGGCCTGCCCCGTCCCGCCACAACCCCGTCACATCCCCGCCACATCCCCGCCACAACCCCGCCACAACCCCGCCACATCCCCGCCACATCCCCGCCACCACCTCGCCCAACCCTACACTGCCCTGCTCATTTCCGCCCCGCAACGCTTCTCCCCACCCAGCACCGCCCAGCCCACCCACCCCACCCCACCCCCCCATGTCCCTCCCCTCAGCGCGCGTGCGTTTTTAGCGTTTCTGAAAATGCGCAATTTTGAGTTTACAAAAAGGGTTTTTTATATACTTCATAAAAAATCATTTGAAGTATCTGTTCTCCCAAATACAATAATTATAGAAACGCTCGTAATGTAACTAATAACGATATGTGATGTTTATAAAAACATGCATTTGTGTATTTTTAAACAAAAGAATACATCACAATAACGTTTATGTCATTCAGTTCATTGAATTTAGCACTATCCGTATGTTTAAAGAAAATAATTTGGTGCACTTTTGAGGATGTCTCGTTTACAGTATAAATTTTTTTATTTTTTTTATTTCATTCAAAATTGCGAGAAAACTTCTAATATTTTCCCAAAATTTCATGTCTTTTTTAATGATCGACTTATAAAAAACAAATTGTACTTTAAAAATATCCCTGACTTCAATCTTCAATTAACTCATCAGTCCTTTCCCACGACAAAAGAAATTATGTGATCCGATAATATTTCTTTTAGAAAAAAAAAAGTTCCGAAGACTTCTTGCCCGACGCTCGTAATATCTTCTACGAAGGTGCGTGCGTCTGTGTGTCACAGGTTCCAGGTGCCGTTAACCGGCCGCCGCCTCCGTCGCCAGTTGTTCTTGGTGTCTGTGGTGATTGCTGGAGGTCTGGTGCTGATCTCGACGAACGGTCATCGCAGCTCCAAGGTGAGTAGGGTCGTGAAAGTGGGTGAAGGGTGTAACATTGTTCACCTTTAAGAAGTCTAGGCAGCCACGCAAGTACTGCGTGAGTCAAGCGGCCTCAGAGAGAGAAATTTTAGAATTGGCCAAACAGGAGATTTGAATATAAAGTAATTGTAACATTTTATACAAAAAATTAAAGATTCGTTTCAATACGATGAAAGGTATTTGAAGGTGAACATTCTGGGTGAAATGAAACAAAACACGGCATACAACAATTAAATAATATTTTTATATAGCTCTCAACAAGTTGATCGCTGGGTGCCTAATTTAAAAAATAATCTCGATTCCGGTAAATGAACATTCAATCAACTCCTCAGGTAGTTTTGGAACCTTTTCAAATGGTTTCCAAAGTTTATGATCTTGTTTTTAATTAATATATAGTTTTCAATATTTATTATAATATTAGATCCAAAATACTCTTTGCTAAAAGTTCTTCAATTGCCTAGTTATTCCCCGAATAAGTTACTTTCAACCCTGTGCAGTTAAAATGCGTTTAATGTTCTAGAAAACATACGCTTAACATGGGTTGTCTACCACCTTTTTTGTGGCCTGCGCTGTACGAATTGCTCAATATCGAATAGAAGACCTGGACTTTGAAAAGTAAGTCCAATCCGATTTAGGAATGTCAACGTTACGTTTTCAATTATTATTTTTTCTTTTGATCATTTTGTAGTGACGTTATTCCTTTTGTTCTGAAATGGTGTAAAGACGATGAAAAAACAAGTGAGGAAGAAGGTGAGAGTGACTTGGTTGAAGGTGGTGTTTGTTGTTCGTTGAGCAATTAAATAGTTTTTATTTTGCGTGTTGCTTTATTAATAATTAATTTCTCTCGAGAATATGCGGAGTTACTTGAGATTTTGAATTAATTTATTGAGAGGTGGAAATTTAACTGATAGTTATATGAATGCTAACGGAGGAATGGTTAGCGCAGAAAAGAGCGAGAAAGGATAAATGAGATAACTTCAAGAGAACTATTTACATCCGCGTTTTGTTCATCATATGTTCGAGACGTAAATCTCGGTAAGAAGTTACAATAATTGTCGACAAAGGTTAGGAGGTGCTCAATAGTTTAAGTTTAGGATACAATATATTAGTTTATGCAGAGCCTGCGTTGTCGCATAGCCTGCAACACATAGGTCGGCATTGGTGACGAAGGGCCATGGAGCATCGTCCAGGCAAACGGAACCAAAGGCCGCTTATAAAATAAGGATAGATTATTTAATGAAAGGGGCCATTGCCAACATTTTGAAACCTCGCCCTCGCCATGTCTTCCACCGTCATGGTCTTTTTACCATTTCAGAACTTTACGAACAACGGCAGTACCAAATATGAAAACGAGAAAAAGTAATGTAGGGTCACACATTCATCACTCCTTTTCATTCACCGAAGAATGTTTCTAAACTTCCGATTTTGTCCAGCAGCCGTCATCTTCTGTCTTTTTCTACCCGCAAAATTCATGTTTACCATTCGATTGTGAATGCAAGAACAAGCTAATCCAGGACTATTGTCATTACATGGTTGTGATGTAGTTGGCTCCTCATGCCACCGCAATCCACATTTGGACCATCATATATCAATGCATCATACAGTAGTGGTCAAATAACCGCATCACCTAAAGAAAATAGGAATTCTGATTTTCAATTCAATCTACTTCCTGACATTTTAAACAATTATTAATAGAAATTCGTAATTATATATTTTAAATGAATTATATTGTTTCTGATTCCATTATCTTCATAACTCGCTCGATTTTTGCGAATCAAGTGATGAATTTTTGGATTATATTGCAGATTACTACAGTGAGAAAGGTGATGCGGATTTTTGGGTACTACAGTAGTGCAATCATTGATCTCACACAAATATTCTCCACTCGCGCACATCAATGTAATGCAAGGCAACGACCACAATCTCTGTGGTGCCCTTTCCCTGTAGGAGGGCTTAAAGACGCCAGCCCATGCCCTCACTTGCATGCAAGCACATCGACCCTCGCGTTGAGGAGATTTGTTGCGTTACGTCCTCTCAGAAGATTAGGCCATGCCCGCACTTACTAACAAGTTTCAGAGAGTAGATCACCGACACTTCAAGGATTACCTCAGCCTAACGCGAGTACTAAGATATTATTTGTTCAAATTAACTCCGTTTTAAAGCAAAAAATATATTTTGGTGTATTCGGATCTCTCTAAAGGTACGTCTTGAAGTGGAACTTGGCTTTAGCATCCAACTTGTTTATTTTTGGTTTGGGCTTATCAATTTTGGGTATTAACTACTGATACTCACTCTAGGCATTAAAAATTGCACAATCCATTCCTGGAAACTTCACAAATTATTAATGTAATCAATTCTGTACCTTCTGACCGGATGCTCAGGGCATCAACTGTCTGGAGGAGTATTCTAGCGGCCGGCTGTTCTGATCGGTAGTTTTCCGTGGTTTCTGCGATCTACACCAGGCGAATGCCGGAGATTTACCTCTAGCACAAACGGACCACGAACCGTACGCTATCTTTCCTTCGCATTCCATTGTTCTATCCTCACCCGCTTACTTTCACATACGTACATGCACTGCACTGCCACACGCGAGTTTGAAGTATAGGGCATGGGGCGGTGCCTCGTTGATGGGAGATGTCTGGATGGGAAAATCCCACTAGCCGAATGTAGTCTGGCGCCGGATCTCTTCATCTAGCGGAGGAAAACTCCGCCTCTCCTGTCTTAAAACACATTACACCTACGGGACTAATTACTGATGATCCGAAATAATTCAATTGGTATGTATGTATGTATGTATGTATGTATGTATGTATGTATGTATGTATGTATGTATGTACTTGGCGCGACAGCCCGTGAACGGGCTTAGGCCTACCGGCGACGTCGCTGCCTCGCGATCATAGGTTAAGAGGGTGCGTGTGTTTAGCATGTAGACATCCTCACGACATATTCCGGTCTTCGCAACCTGAGAAGTGAATTTTCTCATCCTCGCACAGCAACGTATACTGGGACATTGCAAGGAAAACGCGCACTACAATCTTGCCTCACCGGGAATCAAACCCGGGACCACGTAGGGGGAAGCGAGCACGCTGATCAACAGCTAGCCGCGAGGACAATCAATCGGTGCCTTTCGTAATTACGGCCTTCATCCAGCTAAGCGAAATCATAACATTCCAATCAATAAACACCATTCATTTGTCTTCCTATAGTAATCATTGAATCTTGCAGAACGCGTCAAAACACTTTCGGCTATCCAATAGAGTACCCCATATATAGCTTTTTTGTATTCCAGCATTATAAAAGAACCTTTTCTGATGCAAGAAATCGTTCATAATCGGGCATTTTACGGCACAAATGATGACGTATTAGATTTTATGTCACAAATGATTGCGTCATCACACATTAAGCCAATTGTAGCGAGAGAATCGGGGGGAGGTAGAGCTAAACGGAACAGCTGACCACCGTTTACTCGCAAGATGTCAAATACCCGAGTCGTCACAGGGAAGTTGCTTCGCAAAATTAAGTTTGATTATCTTATAAATGTATAATGCTGTTATACAAAAAAATATTGTATGCAACTTGTTTATAATGTTACTTTATTACATTCGTACAAATTTGAAAACTCGCTCCTAAAGTTGCTCGTTTTCAAAACATGTACTCATGTAATAAAACTTAACATTATAAACTAATTGCATAAACTACTGCTACAACTGCACATTTTTTCTAATACAAAACGAAAAAAAATACTTGTCTTCTTAATTGTTCCTGAATATACATTTGTTACCAACAATGCAGGTTTATTATTCCGAACCCAAAAGCATAACCAAGTACGGAGCCAGCTCGCCCTTTTCCAGAAGAGGTCCCTTTCACAAACACTAATCATCAACCACCTGGAGAATCACCGTTACCAACACTGCACGTCAAATAGCCCTAGCCTCCTCGTCGCCCACTGCGCTCCTTCGCCGCACTCGGACCGTCACTCTCTCCGGCCGCCCAGTGCTTTGCAGCGCAGTTCCGCGTGGCCGCAGTAGTGCAATGCCGCCACACTTCCCTGCTGTGTAGCCATCCCTATCCTTTCGGACATCTATGGCTGATCTGAAAATAGAGAAAGAACATGGTCAGGAAAGACAATAGCCGTTCGGCGCGCTTTTTGGCGTTGTTTACCGCAATTTTCATGCAAGTATTGGCGTCTCGCCTACTGTAGCTTATCTCTCGGGCGCTTGTACGTGGCCGTGGGATCCGGCTCGTACAAAGTTAAATTTATTATTATGTCATTATTTGACGCATTTATTTTTGAAAAGAAATTTTTAGCTAAGTTTTTAAAGTGCTCTTCGAGGAGCGGTAGTTTTAATGCAGCGTGTAAATCTGCGATTCTAATAAACATTGGCGCGCACAGTATTCTACGAAGGCACGCATTTTGAACTATTTGCAACTTATTTAAGTGCGCATGCGCCGCTATTCCCCAACTTGGGCAGGCGTAGTCCATAATGGGCCTAATCATGGCTTTATATATAAGCAGAGCATTCGCTGTGGACAGTTTGCTTCGCTTATGTAATAAGCTTCGCAACATGCCCAGGCGTTGCCAGGCTTTGCTAGAGACCGCGTCCGCGTGCTCGCGGAAAGTTAAAGCGCGATCCAGCGTGATGCCGAGGTACTTTGTGCTGGCGCGCCATTCAATGTTTGAATTGCATAGCGCGAGCGGCCGCGGCTGGTCGTATTTGTATCTGCGTGTGAAGAGCACTGCCGTACTCTTTTCCATGTTGACTTTGATACGCCAGCGCTGCAGCCACTCCTGGATCTGTAACAAATGTAAATCCAAATATTTAACAAGCAGATCGATTCTTTTGGACGTGGCAATTACTGCCGTGTCGTCTGCGTACATGGCGAGCTCGGTTTGGATCGAGGTAGGCATATCGCGCACATACAGGCAGTAGAGCACAGGGGAGATGATGCTCCCCTGAGGCACGCCCGCCCGTATGCGGCGGGTGGTAGATTTCGCGTGCAGAACCGTCACTTGGAACGATCTGTTCGCGAGGAAGGAGTGTATTAAGCGTACAATATAGGAAGGGAAGTTGGCTTCGATGAGTTTGGCGAGGAGGCCGTCGTGCCAAACCTTATCAAAAGCGCTGGCGACGTCCAGGAAAACTCCGCCAGTGAATCGCCGCTCGTTAAAGTTGCGCCGAATTCTGTCTACTATGCGCACTAGCTGATGGGTGGTGCTGTGGTGCGCCCTAAAACCAAATTGCTCATTATTAATTAGGCCGTGCTTTTCGGTAAATTTTAAAATTCTCTTAAGGAGAATTTTCTCGAAGGACCGTCTCCGGCCTCGCGGGCGGACCGCTTTATAGCTCCCGAGCCTGCGGAGCGAGTCTCCCTTTTTCCCGCGCCGTTCCGGCTCAATGGACAGCCCGGCCTCCACTGCCGCCCTGCCCCCTAGCGGCGCCTCGCAGCACCTTCCATTGCTGGGCCCGACGCTCAGTCGGCCGGTGCCAGAGTGCCACCGGCCTCTCCGGCGCGCTGCTGGGCCGCTGCCCTTATCTGTTTATGCCATAACAATACTATTTTGTGACTATGAGACGTAAAAATTATCGAGAGGCTACGTTGTTAAATTTCATGTTACCCTGACGGTGAGCTAGGTCCCCATCGCCGCCAAGGCGAAAGAGCGCGCGCGCGTGCCGGGCGATCCGCCCGCCCTCGTGGTGCACCTGGACCTGAAGGGCTCGCCGCCCACCATGCCCTTCCTCAAGAGCTTCCTGGAGCTGATCGCCGAGGAGGGCGCCGACGGGTTGCTGCTCGAGTACGAGGACACCTTCCCCTTCGAAGGGCACCTCGCCAACCTCTCCGCCCCCCACGCCTACACCAAGGAGCAGGTGAGTTGGCGTGGACGGCCTCGGCGTTTGCCAGCGCTGGCTCACACGACATCACACACCTCAAACGCTACGTGATGCCAGGAACACTTTATTAATCTTGAGAAATCGACGGAAATACGATTCCAGTTACCATAAGGCCTCTGTTAAGTTACTGTTTTAGTGGCAGAGTTTCCAATTGGCAGTCTATCACTTTACCATTAAAATATATGACTTTTTCTAATTCAGCTGTATTGTGTATGCAAATTGTCCAAATTTTTACTTGGATCACTAAGTTTTTGAAGTATCCATTGGTGTACTGCATATGTAAGGGATAACATCGGAACCTGGTTGTTTTTTAGTGGCAGAGTTTTCAAGTGGTAGTCGGATCACTTTACTATGTACACTGTCAGATCACTTTACTATTTACAGAGTTCCACTCTATCAGTAGTAAATTTCTACGTACACTATACAAGTCGTCGTAACATCACTATGTGCTTCTGTTGATTCTTCACTAGGCATTTCTGACTTGGCGGTGAGGGTCTCGTCTTTGGCATTCCGGATCAACCTTGAGTCTGTGCAACGCATCATTTCAAATGGATTGTGTGCCTCACGTACACATAACTCCTCACACTCGGATAATCACCTTACTTTATCCAATGACATGTAGCCAATGCCAACATTAGTCGGATAATGTCCAAAATGATCAGTTCATCGTCATTCATGCAGTTTTGTCCACTAATTAATTTGCAAATTAGCCATACTCCGGCATTTATCCGTAACATTAAATATGTTGTGGATCTTTGGAGATTTTTTCGTGGAAATTCCGTGGGGATATGTGCAATATTTCGATTTCGGAGCTGTGGAGCTGTGGATTATGGCGAATTTTATTAAAACTAATTTTCCTAACATTTTGGCGGCGGGTGTAAAATTGGTATTTAACATGTGAGAGTTCTCGTACACTTATTTGTTTGGATCTGTTCCGATCACAAAAATACGCGGATTGCCCTAAAGTTCAGAGAAAGGAGAAAATAAAAACGTTTGCTTTTTCAAATGTGTTTGGTCCTCTATTAACAGCGTGTATATCAGATACACATCCGCGTACGTGTACTATATACGTATGGCACCGTACATGATTTTGAACATCTCCTAGACAATACACCGACTTTTATAACGTTGTGAAAGGCGACAAAAATATCATCCTCTCCATAAGAGGATGTTCTGGTCACAAGTCTCATTGCCCGCTGACCACCCGCTTCGATCTTAGCGATGTAAGACAATAGGCGTGCTATGCAAATGTTATATTTTATTTGTGAATTGTATCTCGCCTAAAATATCAGTCTCGTTCAAAACACAGGGAAAACGTTTTACGAGTTTACTTGCATATATATTAAAACATTATTACATGAGCTATTATTGATGTACTATAGAGCCAGAAGACAGAAAAAGGAAGGAAAGAAATATAACTGACTGTAGTTGTCATGCGCATACCGATGTGTGTGTGTGTGTGTGTGTGTGTGTGTGTGTGTGTGTGTGTGTGTGTGTGGGCGCGCGCATGTTATTACTAGAGGAATAAATACATTGAAAATGTATTATTCATGTTTCATATTTTACCTTTCTCTTTAACCCTAGGCAGATATTTTCGTTATTCAAAATTCAGTGGAAACTTTAGTATATATTGTGATCCTCCTATTATCTGGTGTTTTCAAATGTATTGTGCTTGAGACTTACTTTAACAAGCTAGCCTTTTTAAGTAAAAAACTGTATTTGCCTGACATCCACATTTGTGAGCATTGACTTTATTAATGGTTTTCTTTAAATGACAAAAATAATCTCAAAATTATTGACATATAATCTAGTCCTAACGACTTCCTTTCAGCTGATCAAATTTATTGCTACCCTTTTTACGTCCGGTTTTCTTCACACCTGATGCTTCCGCTGCAAATGTTTACATCCATATTTTTTTAATATCTTCCCCGTCACTCATTATCTAAAGTGCTTTTAAAACATGTTTTTACTTTTATTCCTTTGTCGCTTTTATGCGATGCCGTTTGTAGAGAGGTGACGTTCATTAAATTTTAAAGGAGATTCAGCAACCTACATGTTTGCAGTTGGCCTTCAATGTTGGCCTTCTTTTACAATAAAAGATGTTATATTGCCCTGAAAAAGAGGTGAACCGTTGTAGAAGCCAGCACACTCCCGTCAGTAGGTTCTAGTAATTTCCTGGTCCTTGTTCTCCTTTCTCAACTCACGAGACGACGAATGTTTTTAAAGAGAGAGGAGAGACAAAAAACAGCAACGTGAGCGGAAGTCTTTTCATTCAAATACCATTGTCAATAGCGTGACATAAAAGAATATCACGTCTTTCTGTGCCTTTCCACCGTCCTCTTCTCCAAGACAAAGTTTGCATCTCTCCCTGATCCCGACGTTTTACTTCTCCCTCTCCACTCTGTTGTGGCCTCCACTTATTCTTTATTGCGACTCGTTAGTCGAAAAGGGGGGCGGGGGGCCGGGGGAGGATCGATGGGAAAGAAAGGCTGCCCTCATATTCGCCCTGCTTCCGCCGGGGCTCCCCCGCCAGGCAAACCACCAGACCGCCGCGCGCCGTTAAGTCCACGCTCCGCATTAATTATCCGGGTTCATTTGCATTCATTTCGCCCGGGAGGCGCGCGCCTTATTAATTTAAGCTTCGGGCAGAGCAGTCTTCGGATTCGACAATGAGCTATTGTTCTCTCATTCCGAAGGAAAACGACACAAAGGCTCCGGGCATGTCCCGCCGTCTTAAAACGGCCTTGCGAGAGAAGTCCTAGCGGCCGGGAGGAAGCGTTGGGGAGATGGGGGGGGAGGAAGATGGCAGCAAAGGTGGGGGAAATGTGAGTGCAGAAGGGAACGGGGAGGAACGTAGCGAAGGAAGAAGATAGCATTGCCCGGGAAGGCAAATTAGAAAAGCACGAAGTGGGAGGTACAAGGATACGTGTGGGGAGAAACATGTGTACGAGAAATCACAGGTGTACCTTCGTGAGGGCCGTCGTGAGATTGCGTTCCTCCCCCACAATATTGATGTTTATTACAATGCATAATCATGAGCACGTTCAAATAAATAAATGGACATAACATGTTTTAAACGCTTTAAGTTAATAGTACTACTGTATAATAATAATTATTCATAAGTAGAACTGACTCATCCGTCTTGGGTGACCGAGTTGGTGAGGAAAAAACGGTTCAGGGCTTCGGCCCGAAGGCTCACGGGTTCGAGTCCCGCCTTGGGCATGTTTGTTTGTCCCTTGTCACTCATATATGTGTTGTCGCGGAGGCAGTCGCGTCCGACTGACCCCAGATCACAGAAGCCCGCTAGGGTGTTGGTGTCTAGAGTGTGATGGAATATCCGTCTCATTGTGACGTAGAAGGTAACCGACTGCCGGCTGGATAAAAGATCTAGAAAAAAGAAAGAAATTATTCAAATGAAACATTTGAGACCGAGTCGTGTAAGCGAGGGAATCGCCCTTCTAACAGCCACATGTATGGACAGAGCTAAGACAAGAAAATACAAAAAATACTGCACTTGCAACGTTACGGAAAACATTGTCATTTCGATTAATAGAGTTCAAATTCCAGCCACTAGTAATTGGCTGTTGGCCGTCAGTAAAGAAGACTAATGATAATACAACGAACGTTTAAAATACTTTTTCACGGTTATTAGTGTGCATTAATTTTTGTATCCCCTTACATCGAAAATAGATTTCATCTTATACCCATCTCAAGGACGATAAATAATAGAAAGGAGAAGGAAAGAAAAAAACACGTGCCGAATAGCAAACTGTCGCCAACGCCAACGGCGAACAGGCAAAAAAAAAAAACACAAAAAAAACAAGCGACGGTGAAGTGTGGAGGACAGGGCGTCAGGGGTGGCTAGAAGACGCCCAAAGCCGGCCAAAGACGCGTGTAACACGGAGACGACAAGGGGCAACAAGAGACGTGAAATAAAAAAAAGGACAAAGCGCGACGGTGTACAGCGAGCTAACGGGGAGCTTCAGTCGCCGCGAGAAAAAGATCAGGGCGACGAAGGGCGCCAGGAACAGCGCCAACTGCACCAGCGACGGGATTTGGCCAAGACAAGCGACACGACGTCGTCCTTGTGAGTCTCTATGCACATGTGTGTGTGCGTGAGGAAGAGAGGAAGAGAGAGAGAGAGAGAGGGGGGAGTGATACAAAAGCTGCGTGGGCGGCAAGCGCCCCGGCGACGTTGGGCGGGCTGGAGATTCCAAAGATAGCGGTGACTATGGCGGGGGCGGAGGTGGCATCGGAGATGCGGTCGGACGGGCGATGGAGTCAAGGAGGTAGAAGAGGGATTGGAAGCGGTTGTCGGAGGCGGGATCGAAAACGAGGACGGAGGCGGAGTCGGGAGCGATGTTGGAGGGGGAGACGGGGTCCAAGGGGGGGGGGGCGAAGGCGGCCGGAGGCGAGGGGGGGGGAGTTAGGTGGGGTCGGAGGAGGTTCGGAGACGGTTCGGAGACGGTTCGGAGACGGTTCGGAGACGGTTCGGAGACGGTTCGGAGACGGTTCGGAGACGGTTCGGAGACGGTTCGGAGACGGTTCGGAGACGGTTCGGAGACGGTTCGGAGACGGTTCGGTGACGGTTCGGAGACGGTTCGGAGACGGTTCGGAGACGGTTCGGAGACGGTTCGGAGACGGTTCGGAGACGGTTCGGAGACGGTTTGGAGACGGTTTGGAGACGGGGAGGGAGATGGGGACAGAGGAGAATTGGAAGTAGGGTCGGAGGTGGGATTGGAGATGGCATCAAAGACGGGGTCGGTGGCGGATATGGAATTGGGGCGTGAACCGGGCCGGAGGGTGAAGGAGACGAGTTTGGAGGGAGGGTGGGGGCTGGGGGGAGGCAAGTGGCATCAGATGCGTGGTTAGAGGTGGGTCGGGAGAGGGATCGGAGGCGGAAGCGGTGGTGGGATCGAAGGAGACGACCAGGGGGTGGGAGGGGGACAGAGAAGGGGAGGGAGAAGGGTTTGTGGGGGTCGGTGGCGAGAACGCGGGCTTGGAACGAGGTGGTATGACGCGGGATCGGAGGCAAGAGAAGGTGGCACCCACAATAGCCCTTTTTCCTCCGCATGCGCCGCGGGCGGCGGTGGCGCGAAGGCGGCGGCGGCAGCAGCTCAGCGCGTCGGGCGAGGGCCCCAGCGCCCCGTCATAACATTCAGGCGGATTTGCATGTGTTCAAGCTGTCGCTTAGCAACGCTAAATTAATGATTACGGAATGCAGCTACGCCGCACCCGCCCGCGCCCGCGCCGCCGCTCGCGTCCGACGGTTCGCGCACTAACAAAAAAAAAAAAAAAAATAGAAATAAAACCAACATCTCTCCATAACCCAATCCGGGGACGAGCATCCATTTCATGTACCAGCATCCAGCCAGCGGCCGCATTCAAAGCAGCGGAAAGTAAATAACAATAAACGTTATTACATGAACGTACACAAATCTCGTGGATCAATTTGCATTCGTAATTTAAAAATTATCACTTAACTTTGTGCGTGGGGCGACGCGACGAGAAGCAGGGGCGACGTCGCCACCGCCACCGCCACCGCCACCGCCACCGCTGTCCGAGGCAACGAAGCATGCCCGTGCGGCTGGGCGGGTGGTGGGTGGGCGGTGCGCGGGCGGTGGGTGACGGTGGGTGAGGAGCGGGGCGGGGGGGGGACGATCGCAGCCGGCAGCGCAAGAAGCTGCGTTTGCCCGAGGCCATCAGCATTAGGTGCGGCGGATGAATATTCATGCGCACGTAACGAGCCATTTTCGTACACGCGGGCGATGCATTACATATGCGGCGTTCTGACCCCGGCCCGCACGCGCCGAGTGAAGTAGTTTCAGAATACCGATTTGCATGGCTGTTGGTCCGGTTGAAATCGGAGCGCGCGCGCCGCCGCGGTTTGGAATTTAAAGCTCGCTTCCGCCCCGCCCCTCTCTCGCAACTCGCCACTCACCCACTCGTCGCGCGCTGCCCGCCCCCACGAGCCGGTCCCGCTCCGCCCCGCTGCGCCCCGCTGCACCTCGCTCCGCCCCGCTCCGCCCCACTTCGCCCCGCTGCGCCTCGCTCCGCCCCGCTCCGCCCCACTCCACCTCACTCCGTCCCGCTCCGCCGCGACCCGCCGCGCTCCCCCGCGCTCCGCCCCGCCCCGCTCAGTCCCGCCCCGCTCCTCCTCTCTCCGCTCTGCTACGCCCCTCTGTGCCCCGCTCCGCCCCTCTCCGCCACGCTCCAGCCCACACAACCCCATTCTACACCAGACCACACCGCATCCAATACCACCCCACCCCACGACACTGACCTCTACCCCACCACACCACATCACCTCTCACCCTACCCCACTTCACGCCACTCATCCCTACCCAACCACATCACACACTACCCCACACCACTCCACCACACCACACCGCATCACATCTCATCATGACCCAGCCCACGCCACGCCACCCAGCCTCACCCCTTCTCACTATATCATACCACACCACATCATAACACATCTCACCACATCGCATTATCCCACTATAGACCATAATACACCACATCCCATCACTTTCCACCCACCACACCACACCAATTCACAACACAACACACACCACATTTCGCCGTATCTCAACCCAGTCGGAGGCATCCAGCGCCACGTCTCTCTCTCTCTCTCTCTCTCTCTCTCTCTCTCTCTCTCTCTCTCTCTCTCTCTCTCTCTCTCTCTGTCTCTCTCTGTCTCTCTTCTGTCTCTGTCTCTCTTCTGTCTCTGTCTCTCTTCTGTCTCTGTCTCTCTTCTGTCTCTGTCTCTCTTATGTCTCTGTCTCTGTCTCTCTGTCTCTGTCTCTCTATCTCTGTCTCTCTGTCTCTGTCTCTGTCTCTCTGTCTCTGTCTCTCTGTCTCTGTCTCTCTGTCTCTGTCTCTCTGTCTCTGTCTCTCTGTCTCTGTCTCTCTGTCTCTGTCTCTCTGTCTCTGTCTCTGTCTCTGTCTCTCTGTCTCTGTCTCTCTGTCTCTGTCTCTCTGTCTCTGTCTCTCTGTCTCTGTCTCTCTGTCTCTGTCTCTCTGTCTCTGTCTCTCTGTCTCTGTCTCTCTGTCTCTGTCTCTCTGTCTCTGTCTCTCTGTCTCTGTCTCTGTCTCTCTGTCTCTGTCTCTCTGTCTCTGTCTCTCTGTCTCTGTCTCTCTGTCTCTGTCTCTCTGTCTCTGTCTCTCTGTCTCTGTCTCTCTGTCTCTGTCTCTCTGTCTCTGTCTCTCTGTCTCTGTCTCTCTGTCTCTGTCTCTCTGTCTCTGTCTCTCTGTCTCTGTCTCTCTGTCTCTGTCTCTCTGTCTCTGTCTCTCTGTCTCTGTCTCTCTGTCTCTGTCTCTCTGTCTCTGTCTCTCTGTCTCTGTCTCTCTGTCTCTGTCTCTCTGTCTCTGTCTCTCTGTCTCTGTCTCTCTGTCTCTGTCTCTCTGTCTCTGTCTCTCTGTCTCTGTCTCTCTGTCTCTGTCTCTCTGTCTCTGTCTCTCTGTCTCTGTCTCTCTGACTCTATCTCTCTGTCTCTGTCTCTCTGACTCTATCTCTCTGTCTCTGTCTGTCTGTCTCTGTCTCTCTGTCTCTGTCTCTCTGACTCTATCTCTCTGTCTCTGTCTCTCTGACTCTATCTCTCTGTCTCTGTCTGTCTGTCTCTGTCTCTCTGTCTCTGTCTCTCTGACTCTATCTCTCTGTCTCTGTCTGTCTGTCTCTGTCTCTCTGTCTCTGTCTCTCTGTCTCTGTCTCTGTCTCTCTGTCTCTGTCTCTGTCTCTCTGTCTCTGTCTCTCTGTCTCTGTCTCTCTGTCTCTGTCTCTCTGTCTCTGTCTCTCTCTCGCTCTCTCACACACACACACACACACACACACACCGCACCTTTCGACACACAACCCCTTCACACCTCCTCACACCTCTCCACACCATACAACACCACACCACACCACGTCACGTATCGCAGCATCCCACCACACCCCGCGCCACCCCGCAAACCACACCACACCTTACCTCACACTGCACGTTACTCCAACCTACTCCACCACTCCCCCACCTTGTCCCATTCCTCTCTCCAACCCGGCATGGCCTCGTGATACCCTTCCCTATGTTCCTCACTCCAACTCCGTTTCTCCCCGTTTCCACCCGTTTTGCCTCGTCTCCATTTCGTCACGCCCGCGTCCTCTCCCACCCTTCCTCCCCCAAATCCTCCTCAACCCAGTGAACCCGCCTTGCCTCGCCGCGCGACTTTTCATCTTGCGCTGCCCGTCTAGCTCACGTGCCCCTCCCGCCTGCGCGCGGAAGTGACACGCGAGGCCTACATACGACGAGAGCTGCACTTTACTGGAATTTTTAAACCTTTTCGCACGAGAGAGGATAGAAGTGGATTATAGATTGGCGGGATAGCCAGCACTTGAATATATTAAAATATTACTAAAAACTTAATTGAATATTATTTAATGCATGCCACAAGCCTCTGAATGCTAAAAGCGAAGTGACGTTAGTTGCCTAACACAAAAAGTGCTGTTTATGCTGACGTCGTTGTTTTCCAAGCGTAACATCTGTTTCCTATTCCTTCTCGTAGTCGAATTTAAAGGACGGATCTGAAAATGTCATTCCTTTTTCGATTACCTTCTATTTGTCTTTCTGTCAAGACATTACTCTTGATCACTGGCTAACCAACTCAATTAAAGCATTGATACGTTAATAACCAAATGTTATGTCAGGTTTATGAAACTGAATATGGTATCAGAGAGTAAAATAAAGGTAAGCCTCCCCTTTCTTAAATTTGATTATACTTAAGAAATTTTGAATAGGTTTTTGCAAGTATAGAGTAAAGAACTTATTGCTAAAATATTATTATTATTATTATTATTATTATTATTATTATTATTATTATTATTATTATTATTATTATATTAATATACTGAATAGACGAGAGAACCTCGAATGCTAGTGTGGGTAGAAATTGCAAGTCGAATGTTTACAGATAACATTTCGAACACCCCCATTTAAACAACAATATCAATGATTTATTGTTGAGTAGTAGGAGCACTTGTGATAAGCATTAAATGAAAACTATTGCCACAGTGCCCCGTGCATTGCAGGCGTCCGTCCCTCGCGACGTCGCTGGCGCCAGAAGGCGAGAGGCAGTTTACGCGACAGGAACTGTCCTGTTGCGGTTTGCGGAAGTGTTTTTCTCTTTCCGAGACGAAGACGGATCGCGCGGCGTG
Organism: Gryllus longicercus; assembly: GCA_038098605.1. Lineage (NCBI taxonomy): Eukaryota > Metazoa > Arthropoda > Insecta > Orthoptera > Gryllidae > Gryllus > Gryllus longicercus. The sequence goes on from JAZDUA010001399.1 coordinate 80,507, forward strand.
CGTGCTCTGTCTGCAGCTCCCTCAGCACTCCCCCTCCCCGCCCCGCCACTCCGCCCACGCCTCCGCACCACCCAATCATCGCACCCTCCCAGACCTCCCCGCCCTGGCCAACCTCGTCACCAGACCGTCTCGCCCCCGCCCCCGCCCCTCCCCACCTCCCCACTCCACCCGCCCACCCCTGCTCACGCCCCATCCCACCCCACCCCACCCCGCTCACCACCGCCCCGGTCTGCCCTCGCCCCCTCCCCGCCCAACCGTTCCCTCGCGCCCTCCCCGCCCCACCCTGCCCTCGCCCCCTCCCCGCTCCTGACATCACCCCTGCCATCCCCTTCCCTCTTCCTACCATCATCCGCCCCGTCCCCGCCCCGTCCCCGCCCCGTCCCCGCCCCGTCCCCGCCCCCGCCCCGTTCCCCGCCCCGTCCCCGCCCCGTCCCCGCCCCGTCCCCGCCCAACCCTGTTCCCGACCAGCTCCACCGCACGCGGTAGGCTAATTCATTTCAGCGATGATTGTACCCCTTCTCTGTCTCTATCAGGCCTAATCACGAGGCACGCTGCCCCCCTAACGAGCACCTCTCGTGTCCTGCAGCGTTAACTAGTCTGATTTTTTTGTCGAGTCCTGTTTTCGTATTTTCTCGACCCCCCTTCCCCCATTAATTCGTTACGAGCAAATATTGAACCGATCTCTGAATCTCCCTTGAGCTCTACCTGCTGTTGGTCGGCTCTGTTATCGTTGCCAGATATGATACACCGCCTGCTCCGCCCTGCGACCTCATTTGCGTTGCGTGGTATCTGACGATTCCGGCAATCGCCGGGGCCCGGGATGTATTGCTTCGTTGCGATGTTTGTTGATCAGTGATTTACGGCAAGTATTTATGGCATATTGATTGGTACTGGTACCAGATTTATTAATTTTGTCTTTTAATGTCTTCCATTTGGGAGAGTTATTATTGATCAGAAATATCCGTTATTTTACAACGTACTGTTTGAGCTCAAGGTGAAATTGATGTTCTCTACAGTTCTCCATTTCTCCATTATTTCTCTGTCTATTGAAAGTAATATTGAGTAATTTAATATTAATTATTTTAATTGTTTTATTGTCTTGTGCCTTTCAAGTTTATGTGTAGGATGAATAATTCTAATTAAATGGTGTGCTTAAAATGCAGTTGATGCTAACCATTTCTAGCTCTTTATAAATTAGGCTTTTGTTAAGAGATTCGTCTTCTTAATGTAGAAGCTATGAAATGGTTGTTGAAAAGACATTAACTGCAGTGAATGTAACACGAATAGTACATACTTTAGCAACGCTGAACATTATCTTTCTCCCTGCAATTGTGTCTCCCACCGAAAGTAAAAAATTCAATAGCAGTCACGAGGGCAGTATTGATCTTCCCGGGCGTCTCCGGTCCAGTCGATTTAAGATCCCTCAAACGTAGCGGAACCTCTGAAGAAATTCGCTATTCACCTTTTTTTCTGCGAACGTGTTTGAGGTGCGGAGGAGGAAAATGCTTTTAGCTCCTTTTGTCAAAGCCTGCGCGCGGCCTCCCCGGGAGAAAACGCGTTTCATCTCATCGCACCTCAGCGGAGACAGCAGACGGCGCGGCGTGGGCGGGCGCAGGCGGCGAGGGGGGGCGTCGTGGGGAGGAGATGGTGGTGGGGTGGTGGTGGAGAGATCGAAGAGATGGTAATGATGAAGGTGGTGGTGGAGAGATGGAAGGGATGGTGATGATGTAGGAAGTGGTGGGTGGAGGGTGAGATAGAAGATATGGTGATGATATAGGTGGTGGTGGAGAGATGGAAGGGATGGTGATGGTGGAGAGATGGAAGAGATGGTGATGATGTAGGTGGTGGTAGAGAGACGGAAAATATGGTGATGATATAGGTGGTAGTGGTGGTGGTGGTGGAGAGATGGAAGGGATGGTGATGATGTAGATGGTGGTGGTGGTAGTGGTGGCGGCGGTGGAGAAGGTGGTAGTGGTGGAGGTGGTGGAGATGGTGGTGAAGAAGGCTGTGAAAGTGATGGTGAAAGTGGTGGTGGTGGCGGTGGATGTGGTGGTTGTGCTGGTGGAGGTTGTGTTGGTGGAGGTGGTGATGGCGGAGTTGGGTGAAGGAGGGGGTGGTGATGATGGTAGTGGCGGCAGCAGAGGAATTTTGAGCGAGAGTAGAAGATTAGGCGAGATCTGAAACAGACACACAGAAGATACGAGCAAGTAGTGAGAATAACTTTGGACGTCTTTTAACGCACTTATTTTGTATTACAAGCGATTAAGCGAAGAAATGAAATTGCTTTTATTCATGTGAACTAAATGGAGAGATAATGATGATGATGGTGCCAGTATAGATGACGATCTTCTGATTGAT
>JAZDUA010001633.1:0-34642 GCA_038098605.1 Gryllus longicercus
CCTCCCCGCCCCCCGCCCCCGCCCCGTCCCCTAACAGTTTCTCGCCCGTTGGCCGCTCTTCGCGCTCCGCCCCCTCGCACCCGGCCTCTTTCACTCTCCCCTCCGGTGGCTGCTTTCTGCGCCACCGCCTCCCGCGGTGTTCTTCACAGACTCTCCTTGCATTCGCCAGATCCAGCCACGAATCGATTATACGACACATTGTTTGTCTAGTGCATGTGAGGATAATGAACTTCCCTCCTTTAGAATTAATAAATTAACTTTCTTTTTCATTGTCCCATAAATACAATGCATTATTTTATAAACAATTGTTTTGTGCTATGGTTTGATTAAAAATATAAGCTCGTTTCTCGAGATTTCCGAACATCAAAAAATGTTTGCTGTTCCTACAGCTTCGAATAGTATCTTTCCGATTTTCCACTCCTGAATGCCACCTTCCAGACTTACTTCCGACATCGCAGTAGCCTCGCGGCGCCCATGCCATTCTCGTTCGCGAACGCCACATCTCGAGCCACACTGCCATCGCCACTTCCACTAACTCCGGAAGAGTCAGTTTCCTCCGGCGCCACTGCCAACGCCACCGCCGCCGCCGCCGCCACGTTCTCGCGCCTTCGTCCGCGCGGCCGGGTCTTCCGCCCCCTCCGCTCCCTTGCGCCCCGCCCTCCTCGTCCCTCCCAGTGAGCGCGCGGCGCCCTTGGGCGGCGGCGCACGTAGGCCGACAAACCGCGCGCGATGTCGGCGAAATGTTGATAAATCGGCGGCGGGGGCGAGGGCGGGGGCGCGCGCATTTGCATGCATTGCAATCGCCGCCGCCACCGCCTCTCCCCCCCCCCCGCCCCTGTCGGTAACAGAGTTACGGCGCCGGCGCCGCCGGGCGCTCGTGCGGAGTCAGGCGTCGCGCGTCCCCTCCCTCGTTCGCCCGCCCATTCCCCCACTCGCTTGCTCGCTCACTCGCTCGCTCACTCGCTCACTCGCCTGCTCACTCGCTCACTCGCTCACTCGCTCGCTTGCTCGCTCACTCACTCGCTCGCTCGCTCACTCGCTCGCTCACTCGCTCGCTTGCTCGCTCACTGGTTCGCTTGCTCACTCACTCGCTCGCTCGCTTGCTCACTCACTCGCTCACTCACTCGCGTGCTCACTCACTAGCCTTCTCTTGCTCGGTTGCCCTTCTGACTTGCCCCCACCCGCTTGTCAATTTGCTTGCTTTCTCGTTTGCCTTCGACATTTTTTAGCCTCTTTGATTTTCAGACTCCTTTGCCCTCAGCTTTTCTCCCATTTCTAAATCTGCCTACCGTGTTGTCCTTCCATTTTGACGCATATTCGCCACTTATTTAACTCATCTGTTCGATCTCTTACCGCTCCGTCCTAAAGTCGTTGCCATTTCTTCATTATGGCATTTATCATATTTCTTCATTATGGCATTTATCATACTAGAGAGAACATCGTCCACCTGATGCACCGACCTTCATGTAACTTCTAGTACGAAACCTTCCGCTCTGCTCCAGGGCGCAGGGGTGTGCTGGAGCTTGCCACATGTCCTGCATAAGCTTAGTTTTACCCGTCCAGCGACTTCCACACTTTCTCGTCCTTTTCAATTCTCCAGCCATAACTCTAACAGCGCCTGCTTCATGTGCTCTCTTTACACAGTCAGGTACCCTTGCGGCTTGCTTCCCGCGTCGTCCCCTCTTCGCTTCGTCGCGCGCCCCGAGCACCCAGACCGTGCGCTGCTCTTCCTTGTCAGCCTCCGATCGCAGCCCTTGTTCTCCGCCTCGGCGTCCTCGCTCCCCGTTCTCCCTCCCTCCCGCCCTCCTCCCCGTCCTCCCTCCCCTCCCGCCCTCCCTCCCCGTCCTCCCTCCCTCCCGCCCTCCCGCCCTCCCTCCCCGTCCTCCCTCCCTCCCTCCCCGTCCTCCTCCCTCCCTCCCCGTCCTCCCTCCGTCCCTCCCCTCCCGTGCTCCCTCCCCGTCCTCCCTCCCCGTCCTCCCTCCCCGTCCTCCCCCCGTCCTCCCCCCGTCCCTCCCTCCCCGTCCTCCCTCCCCGTCCTCCCTCCCCGTCCTCCCTCCCCGTCTCCCTCCCCGTCCTCCCTCCCCGTCCCTCCCTCCCCGTCCTCCCTCCCCGTCCTCCCTCCCCGTCCTCCCCTCCCCGTCCTCCCTCCCCGTCCTCCCTCCCCCGTCCTCCCTCCCCGTCCTCCCTCCCCGTCCTCCTCCCCGTCCTCCCCCCGTCCTCCCCCCGTCCTCCCTCCCCGTCCTCCCTCCCCGTCCTCCCTCCCCGTCCTCCCTCCCCCGTCCTCCCTCCCCGTCCTCCCTCCCCGTCCTCCCTCCCCGTCCTCCCTCCCGTCCTCCCTCCCCCGTCCTCCCTCCCCGTCCTCCCTCCCCGTCCTCCCTCCCCGTCCTCCCCTCCGTCCCTCCCTCCCCGTCCTCCCTCCGTCCCTCCCTCCCCGTCCCCTCCCTCCCTCCCTCCCCCGTCCTCCCTCCCTTCCCCGTCCTCCCTCCCTCTCTTCCTCCCGCCCTCCACGTCCTCATTCCCTCATCGTCGTGCCTCCCCGTCCTCTCCCCTGGCCTGCCACGCACTTACCAATGTGGCTGCAACAAAAGGCGCCTCTAGCGTGCGGCTATTGGAAATTGTGTCGATCCCGCCTTCATTTTTTACGGTGCGTTGTATGGGAAGCGGATTGAATTGAGGCGAAGCGCCGGTTGCCGGGAGAATATGTCCAGAGGCAGCCTCGTTAACAATTTCCTTCAATGCGGCATCGAAGGGACATTCTGGTGAAGAGTGTAATTTATTTTGAAAAGCGATTGGCGTGGACAATTGGTATTATGTGGAGGAATTTTGTGGTTGGTAATGAGGAAAAAGAGGTCAGCTGTACGTTTGATGTTTGCTAAAAATTGCAGAAGAGAAAGGAAATACAATTTTCAGCAGTTTGTTCCCTGTGTAAATTTGCTGGTGGTCTCCACGAGTATATGAGGGAAAGCAGCTGCAACGGGCGGTAAAATGAAATATGTGCGTTTTAATTTCTACGTCATATGGCGTTCCAACTCAGAATTTTCATCTATACCAATAAAGGTTGCTGTGCATGAACGATACGAGGAATTAGCCCGTTCCTATAGTTTATTTTTCTAAATAAATATGAAAATTTATATCACAATAAAGTTTTTTATGTGGAAAAGGATGAAATACAAAGCCAGTTTTATCATACATTTTATTACATTTGTATCAGTATTTACTTCGTTTTCGCATTGAAATGTGTAAACAATACGTATGAGTAAAATATACATAGACATGGTACATGTTAGGGCAGTAGGTATTTCAAATACGAAACTCGTTATTTATTTTCTGAAGAATTTTTAAAAGGGGTTTGTGTTAGAGATCAAAGTAGATCGAGGTTTTCCAATGAAATAATGTATCAAAAATATCGAAGGCCAGCGGAACTTCAAGGGAAGAACTTATTATTGAAACGTCGAGTAAGAATCTATTAGGAAGTGCCTGCGGAGAGAAGATCGTTATCAACGGCCAACAAATTACCAGTAGCTACGAGAGTTGAGGCATAAGTCATGGCAAATACTTTATTTCTGTGAGAATACGAGCACGAGTGGAAAATGTGAAATGTACACATGAAAGACCACGTATGAAGAATGAGCATGGAAATTTCACGACACATCCAAATCGTGTTTCTCATATTTATTAAAGCATTTAAAATAACACTACTGGTTTCATTTTCCAAAGCATTTTATCATGCACGAGTTCACGGTATTACAAAAGCATTCCAAGGTCGATTAGGCAGATCCTCGAGTTCGGTCAGCATGCTCACAGGTCGTCACGTGCCTTGGTGATCACTGGTTGCTACGCCTTGTCGCAGACACTCTCCTGCCCATCTCGCGACTGGCCCGTATGGAAGGGCGTTATTCCCAAGTGCTTCCACCAATTGTTTGTGATATTCTCGGTCATTCATCCCATACATAACGGCTACATTGGTTTAAGAGCGTTGCTTGAAACGTGTTACTTTCATCTCGGATGGAGGCAATCAGACGACTGATTTCACATTGCTCTCTTTGCTAATAGTCATAAACAGAGCCAACTGTTGTTGTAAAAACACATTACTACAACATTTCTTTCACTCGGCAAATACAATTGTGTAATTCGATAACATTTCTTTAAAAAAAATTACATGACGTCTCCCCAATACTCGTTGCGCAATGCTTGCTATGATTTGACAAATATTTAAATAAAATATTTCTTTTTAACTTATTCTCAGAAAAACGTTTGTATCGTACTACAATTAGTGCTGTGAAAATTTAAATACAGAAGGTGTCAGTGTCATAAGTTATACACAAAATAACTGCTCCCAGCAAAACGTTGTAAAACGTTGCAAAAGGCACCTTTTTTTTCAACCTCTGTTCAGTGCGTATAAGTAGAGTGTCGAAAGCTGTTCGACAGTATGCGATTCAATGTCTGAAATCGGCTCAAATTTCATTTTAAAGGTCATGCGAGTCAATCTCGAAAATAAATATTTTTCAACGCCTTGTAAGCAGAGGGCAAGGCTTTTTAGAAAACGTTTGGTGGAAATCGCAGTTGAAATAGATTGTGTGTCGGTTCCCCAGGGCGGCTTTGAGAACGCGTAATTTTTCGAAAGCGCGCAGGGCTCCACGATACCTTGTGCCGAGCGCTGGCTGCCGCAGAAGCACCGGCGCAGCGGCGAAGCCGAGCAGTAATTAAGGGGAATTCCCTCGAAACGAGCGCCGCCCCGCCCAGCCGGCTTGCCCCGCCCCGCCCCGCCCCGCCCCGCTCCGCTCCGCCCCGCTCCGCCCCGCCCCGCCCCGCCCCGCTCCGCCCCGCTCCGCCCCGCCCCGCCCCGCTCCGCCCCCGCTCCGCCCGCCCCGCCCCGCTCCGCCCCCCTCCGCCCCTCCCGCTCCGCCCCGCTCCGCCCCGCCCCGCCCCGCTCCGCCCCCCTCCGCCCCTCCCCGCTCCGCCCCGCCCCGCCCCGCCCGCCTTGCCTCGCCCCGCACCACCCCACCTCATCGCGGCCCTCCGTGCCTCCCCCTCTAGCCGCGCCACGCCCCCACCGTGTCTGTGAAGACCCCGCTCCTCCCTTCTTCTCCATTCCTTTCCCCGATGCTGCCAGCTGCTACTCAGTCTACCTTATGGAGATCCGGTGCACTTCCCTTCATCGCTTTGCGCCGTTCTTCTCCTTGTTTTCAAGTCCCTCCCCTGCGAACGACTTGCTCTCCCTTCCAGGTCTTTCTAAGTAATGCTATCAGAACCTCCTTCCCGCCTTATTTTATTGCCTTTCCCCGCCTTGCAATTCTGTCTCTTCGTTCATATCCCCTGGCAACTTTTTGTCACCGCTTCTCGGCCTTCCCCGCTTCCGCCCGCACCACCCCTGCCTGCCCTGTCCTGCTCAAGTGCACCGAGCGCCGGCGCACTCCGCCCTACGATTCGCCACCATTTCCTCGTTCACCAGCAGTTTTTTTTCTTTTTTTTTCTTCTTTTTTTTTCCGTGCTAGAGCCTGCTTTTTTTCCTCCCAGTGCTTGGCTTCCCGCTCCTTCTACTTCGATTGCACTCCCCGCCTCACCATTCTGGCTCTCAGTTCACATCACCTGGGAACTTTTCGGCGCCAATTGCTACCGGCTCTCCCCATCTGTCTCATAAACGTCTCGATCTTCTTCCTTCATTGCTGCCTGTCCTTCCTTAGTTCCCCTGACCTGGTGTACTCTTTTTCCACCTTTACGTTTCTCCCATTCTCGTAATTATTCATTTCTTTTTTTACTGCTACGATATCTTACTGATACTTAAATTTTTCGTTGCAACTCTTGAACTTCTTCCTCCTCCTGTGTGATAATTTCCTCTCCGCCTATTTCTTTCTTTGCAAGGAATAACTCCATGGCTCCGCCCACCTCACATTTTCGCTTAATTTTTCTGTTCGATTCATCTTTGTCTTTTACTATTCTATCTTTGTTACGTGATCCTACTCCCTCCTTTAACCATTTTCTTTCTTTCCTTCTTTCTTTCTTTCTTTCTTTCTTTCTTTCTTTCTTTCTTTCTTCTTTTCTTCCTTCTTTCTTTCTTTCTTCTTTTTTCTTTCTTTCTTGCTCTCTTTCTGTCTTTAATTCATCTAACTTGTTTATCTCAACTGTCCATCTCTACTCGCCCTTCCCCGCGATTCACTTTCATTAAATATTATTTTTGTTTTTCTTATTGTAAGCGATTTTCCATTTTCACAGATATAATTTATTTCCTTGGCTATCATTCACCTTCAAGATCTCATTTAACTGTTTCATCTTCTCGATATTCGTTTGCTCTGGCTCGCCCCCTTCACTGATAATATTCAGTTCCCTTCCTGGCTGTTCTACTGGCTGTACTCTGTTGGTAATTGCAACATTGGGTGGTATGAATAAAAGTAAGCAAGTACTCTTTGCTCCGAGATTCTACTCAGTTTCGTATGAATAAAGAGGGTAAGCAATTGCTCAGTCTCTGAGCACTTGCTCCAACTCTGAGCATACTCTCAACTGGCGAGCAAATGCTCAGAATTGGTATGAATAAAGTTAAGCATTTACTCTCTAGAGTGAGCACTTGCTCCAAAATTTCGGAGGGACCTTAGTAGCAGACTCACTTTTGAAAAGTAAGGTTAAATTGGCCGATTTTTTACCGTGTGTTGATATGCATAGGCAGTGGACTAAAAAAATGAAAGATTAGGCGAAATTCTCGTGATGTAGACTATTAGAATCTTTGCCGATTCGAAAAGTACAATGTATAGTTGGTACGATTTTTATCGGCGTTTGATTTCAGGCGCTTTTTCATATTGCATATCTTCTATGTTAATTGGCCTTCGCTCTTTTCTACTTGGAATTTTCCGGGGTACTGTTTTTTGAAACTTTGTAATGTTTCGTTTCGGCCACAGCGTACTTCCGAAAGCTGGCTCTTTTCAAAAATAAGTTTATATTCACTTAGCATTTCGGTAAAAATTAGCTGGGCCACTAGCGCCTGTTTTTCGTTACTGCTATTCATATTCGAATTTAAAGAATGAGACAACAAACCATTGCTCTTTATTCCGCACAAATGTGTGCGCGACGAGCGTAACATATGTAACATCTTTGTTGCTCAAGAACCCAATTTTTAAAACTCTTAGCCTGCACTATCACTTGTTCACGACGAGCAAATGCTCGCGAGACATGAGTAAGTTCTTCGGAGACATACGAAGATTTTATTCATACGAAATGGAGCTTCTGCTCAGTGCCGCGGAGTAGACTCACTTTGCTCCGGAGCAAGTACTCATGAGTAAGTGCTCATTTTTATTCATATGACCCATTGTATTTCTGGTACATGTTCTTTCACTTTTAATCTTAATGTTCCATTTTGTGGTTTATAATATTTCTATCTCGCTATTCCCTCTTTCAGTGAGTATAATATATGTGGTCTCACTATGAAGACACTGCTTCGAGGAAAATCTATCGCACTTTTCACAACCTCACAATTACTCCTTCACCTCCGGAGGTGGACGGTATTACATACATTTTATGAATTATACTTCTTAACGTAATCATAAATTAGTTCTCCCTCCAGTGTTATCCTTCCCCTTATCTTCTGAATTCTCTGTATGCTTGATCTCTATTTGCAAAATACAACCGTGAAAAGTTTTCCCTTAAACGTTACTGAATGTATGCAGCCTTGCTTTTTTTATTTTTCAGTTTTCCTTTTGTTTTCTATTATCTCGACGTTAATCCGATTTCAAGTTTTTTTATTCTTCTCATATTGGCTCGTCTTCAGTCGGCTTCCCTCTCACCTGCCCCGTCTATTGATTTGTTCTCTTCCCAGCTCCCGGCGCGGGGCGCCCTTTGGCTTTCGGTCCATCGCCTCCCACGCGACGCAGCTCGCTCGTCGCACGTATCGCGGGCGCTGAGGCCTGCGTCTTCTCTTCCCGCCCCCGCCCCCGCCCCCGCCCCCGCCACCGGCCCGGCCCCGCCCCTGCCCGTCTCTCCCCGCCCTGCCGGGTCGAGGTCGCGGCTCGTTAATCGGGGCTCTAAAGCGGGCTTTATGGGCGCCATTTTTATACTCAGCGCGGAGGCGACGGCGACGGCCGCCATGCGCGGACGCGGAAAGCACCTGTTTGCCGTCGCCAGTGCCGTTGGCTTTGCCGTCGCTGTTGCCGTCGCTCCGTCCCTGGGGTAACATCCGCCTGACCCGCCTTCTCGCATGTGTCGCTGCCTTCACCATCTGCTGCTTTCCCTGCTGCTTTCTCTGCCGCCACCACTGAGGAAGGTAGACCTCCTTTCTGTATGCCTTGCACCTGTGCAAGTGATGGTAGGTAACGGGCGGAGGTGACGGCTGAAAAAGCACGTTGATACGTAGTTGTTCCGAACCGTCGTGAACTGGGAGGTCCTATGTTGGAGCCATGGCGGGTTTTCCGTCATGTGCAACCATGCACGTACTGTGCGCAATCAATCCTTCCCAGTCCTCTGTCATTTCCCTGTTGTAGTCGCGCTATGACATCTAAACGACACATCCCGCATAATCTGGAAGTTTCCGGCAGTGATCCTGCGACTGTGCGGCTAAGGCCCTATCTGGACATTGATGAATCGAAAAGAAATAATTTACTAGGGACTGGGATTTAAGGTCTTGGGAGCAGATATTTCAAGCAGCTAAATTCTGTATTTCTTAACCCAACAGACTTCCCTAATAGTGTATAATGTCGGCATATGTTATAGGCACTAACTTGTAATTACATAGTTTGGTTCTATCATCAGATTCCAATTCACTTGTTATTGTGCTTTTATTGTGGCAAAATCACGGTCGTCACCAGCGTGATGTGTGTGTGTGTGTGTGTGTAAGATTTATTAGAGAAGTCGGACAATATAGGAGAGTAATATCCAAAATATTACAAATAAAAGACAAACATTGGAGGGTTGGCAAATTTGACCCGTCAATGGTGACGCTTACGAGCAAAGTGCAGGTAATGTGGTTATTTCCAAAAGGAGTTTTTGCGGGAAATGACCTGCGTGGCCTCCTGACTGTTGCAATCAGTCGTCTTCGCCCGCCCTCGCCCACCATCGCCGCCGAGCGCGCTTCCGCCCGCGCTATCGCCGCCCGCGCTGCTGCCACCACATCGACGTCCGCGGCCCCAAATTGGACGGAACAAATGAAAGTGAAAAGAGGCGGCGAGTGGCGGAGGCGGACGGGAAGAGTGTTGGGGCGGGGCGGGGCGGGGCGAGGCCGGGGGTAGGGGCGGGGACGCGGAAGCCGATTATGACGTGTCGTTCGTGCGCCCGGCCGGCGCGGCGCGGCGTCGTCCTTTGTCGCTGGATTGGCCTTTTGTGATGCGCTACCAGCCGCCCCCGTCGCCCCTAGCTGCCCTACGCCGATCCGCGCCACCCTTGCCGTCCTCGCCGCTCTGCGCCGCTCCACGCCGCTTCACGCTGCTCCGCGCCGCCCTTGCGGCGCCGCCCTCGCCGCCCTCGCCGCCCTCGCCGCCCTCGCCGCCCTCGCCGCCCACGCCGCCCTCGCCGCCCTCGCCGCCCCTCGCCGCCCCCGCCGCCCCCGCCGCCCCCGCCGCCCCGCGCCGCCCTCGCCGCCCTCGCCGCTCTCGCACGACATCGCAGACGGCCAGCACCATCCATAACAAGCGTCTAGCGCATAGCGGGTTGCGAATATTATGTGTTAAAAATTAGTCCAGAGGGGAAAATGTGAAGTCATAACCTAGCAGCAAAAGCTCAAGCTATCTGTGGGCATAAGGGTCGTTTTGCCATGTTTATGATTTATCAGTCACTAGTTGACGTTCCTGTTGTTGAAGGGAGTCGATTATTTTGTGTGTGTGTGTGTGTGTGTGTGTGTGTGTGTGTGTGTGTGTGTGTGTGTGTGCGCGCGCGCGCGCAAAATAGCCAGTATATCCGTTTCCAAAATTCGAAAGATTAGAGTTGTATTTTGTCTGGGTTGATTTTTCAATCATGCTTTACAGCAAACGTTTGACGAATTCTTGTTACCTCATAAAGCCATTCTAAATATTATCTTACAACAGAAACTTTTACATTGTTAAAGAAGTTAAAATTATTCGCGATAATCGAGTTTTTGAATTGATGCCTTACATTAATGTGGCGAGGGACTCGGGCTATCTGGCCCGCTTTTCCATCTCACCATACAAATTTTGGTACGATCCTTTCACCCACTAACGGAGAATGAATATATCACTCGGGCGACAAAACAGGCGATTTAAATTTAGCTCAGAGGCTTCGTTTACGTTTGTGAATCTTTTACATGCAGTACGTCTACTAACATGGGACAGCCGGCTTTACTTTTCCTCCGAGGGAAGGCGTACGAAGGATTTTTTCGCCCTTAAAAATCCACGGCATCGTTCCGGGTTTGAACCCGCCAACTTGAGTATAACAGTCGCTTACGCTATCCGTTAGACCATCGTCGCCTTTTTTATGATACATTTCCGATTGATTGAATGTGAACACTTTTTAGGTTAGTATAAGAGCGTTTACTGTTTATGCACCATTTTGTTCTCTTTTGCTCTCTCTCATCTCTTGACCCAAAATTTTCGTAATCAGTCCCTTCTCTGTCTACGTTTTTCCTAGTTTTGAATTTAGTTCGTAGATATCGCTATCAAAATTAATCTTGTATTTCTGGTCCGGAGAACTAGGAATCTCCATGTATTTCTCTTCTCGTTATTTCAGGGGTTGGAAGCAATGTTCTAAGCTATGTCATTTTAAACTATTTAGAACTGTTTAGCACATTAATTACAGTTCTATTTCGCGAAGTAATATTCAATTTTTTTCATTTTCTATTGCTTTTTTAATTTCTGTTGTAGTTGCTCGTGATAATTTTAATATTCATTCCGAAATAAATTGATTAAATTAAGACTTTCCATATTGCAGTTTAGAGACCTGGCACTGATTCATTTAATTTATTTAATACATGTCGTTGCTCATTAGTCTCCGGATAATATACGTTCCACTGTATTTACCTTCAAGAAAAACTTTTTATCTTTCAATCCCTATGTTCTTATTCCTATTAATATGATTTCCAATTAACACAAATCGTCGCATCATGTGTTAATAACAAGTGACTCATTTGAAAATTTCGAATGACACATTTAATTTCTATCTTTGCTCTGTGTCCTTTGCTCTGTGACGAAAAGCTATGATATATATGGAAGTTTCAATTGAATTATCTACGTTCAGTTTTACAACCTTTTTGAGAGAGTTCTGAAACATGTGCTTTTCAATCCCACGTTTTTAGCCAGTTACAAATGGCTGCCAGTCGGGCTGAAAAGCAGCAAATACGGCTCTCGGAACGTATATTCGCACTGTTTATGCAGAGAGCTGGCTGTTTATTCATCGCCTTCCGATGTGAATAGGTCTCTTTCTGATATTTATGGATCTCCGCGTTAGGGTTGTGAATTATTATGCTGTGTTTATAGACCTTTTTGTTATGGTTATTATTCTCTTGTCGAAGCTCATGAATCTACGTTGTTTACGAAACCATTAACTATATCTACGAATCCCGCCATCGCGAGCTGCGGGTCTGCGTCTTCCGCATTAGTTTGTGGTATTTTTACGAGGGCTGCGTGCGTTCCAGGAGTATTTCGCGTCTCGTAATGACGTCTTTCGTGACAGATCGCTGTGTTCGGGGCCTTCACGTCGGGTGTTTCGGAACCGTTTCGCTGTTTTGCCTCCCCCGCGGGCGGCGACAACCTCGGTTCATAATGACGCGACCCGATGCAACGTCATGCATGCTTGCGGCGGCGAAATGCAGTACGCTGCGGGCGCTCGCCCGGCATAACCGCCCCCCCCCCACGTCGACGTCCCCAACTCTCGCATCCGCAGCTGTCACAGCAGCCTCTACCTCATTTCCACTCCCCTCTGTTATCACTTGCAACTTCGGCGCTCTGTCTGTCCGCTAACTCTCTTCGTCACAAAGCCGTTGCGGCTCTCACCTGACCGACTGGCGGCCTTCATCGTCATTTTCCCTTCGCTTCCCGCCTCTGTCTCACCTGCTCCCCCATGTGTTTCTTACCAGCTTTCCACCCGTATATTACTTGCTTTTGACCAGTTCTCTACTAGCTTTCCACCACCTGGTTACTATTTGCTTCCCACTCGTTTACTATGTGCTTTTCACCCGTTCACCACCTGCTTCCTGATTCCCACACGTTTACTACCTGGTTTCTATCCGTTTACTGCCAGCTATCACACTTTTTCTATCTCCTTCCTATCTGTTTCCTAGCTGCTTCCTACACGTTGCTTAGTTGCGCTTCCTACCTGCTTCCCCGTGTTCCATGTACCTTCCGATCCCAACTTGCCGCCCACATACCCTACATCTTTATTCGTTCTCTTTCTCTGCTTCCTCCCACCTTCATCTACCTGACTCCTATATACATCCCAACTAGTCTCCATCTGCTGTCCAGCGTCCCGATAGTATGTAGGTTACTTTGCTTCATTTCGCCTCTCCATTTCGCCCACCCAGTCGTCACCAACACCGCTTCTACCGCCTTCCAACGGCCTACCGCGACGTACCCTCTAACTCGCGCCACCATTTCCATCATCACGACTGTAATTTGATACATATACGAGTATTTGACACGCGAAACTGGCTGAAATTAATTCGCCCAAATGACTGCGAATTGCAGGTGCGGTGGCGGGAGGGGGGGGGGGCGCCGGCAGTGCGTGTGTCCAGGAAGCGCAATTACAAGCGATGGCGGCTGTCGGTGGGCGGATGCATAGGCGGGCAGGCGCACTGACGCCCAGACGCCCAGCGGGCACGGAGAGGCTAGCGAGGCTCCTGCCCGGCGCAAGCATCGTTTTACCAGTTTGCAACCGACGCGTAATTCCATTGACAATGGAATTATGCCAAAGTGTAAAAACTTAATCTATTATGTGATTGAAGCACTAACTATTTCCGTCGCTTTCAGTATGTATATTCACGTTTTTAAGGAACTTCCAAATCAGGGCTTCCTACCTACATTTTAACGCGCTTATGTCATTATCTTTTTTCTAATATTCGAAAAGTGTCTGCAGTTATGTTTGTATATAAGGAAAGTGCCTTTTTATTTTATTTTTTTCGTAATATGATAAATTTGGCCTTCTTGTTACAAAGTGACTAGCTACGGACATGATTACTTGTACGGAGATCAGATTTCGATGTATTTCACATCGGATTGCTCAGATGTAGAAGAATGTTTGGGGGCTTCGAGACGTACAGCGCAGTATCCCGTTTGGGCGTTTCACGAAGATCTCGGCTCGGGCTGTGCGCTGGCGGATTTCGGGTGGGCGACGGCACGGACGGGACGCGAAATGGATGCTTGGCGGGCGCCAACGGAAGACGAAGACGGATCGCACCTCACCCGCCCGACTCTACACCCACCCTTGCGGCCCGCCTCCACGTCCCGGCGTCCATGCCCCGGCCTCCATACCCCGGCCTCCATGCCCCGGCCTCCGCGCCCCGGCCTCCGCGCCCCGGCCTCCGCGCCCCGGCCTCCGCGCCCCGGCCTCCGCGCCCCGGCCTCCGCGCCCCGGCCTCCGCGCCCCGGCCTCCGCGCCCCGGCCTCCGCGCCCCGGCCTCCGCGCCCCGGCCTCCGCGCCCCGGCCTCCGCGCCCCGGCCTCCGCGCCCCGGCCTCCGCGCCCCGGCCTCCGCGCCCCGGCCTCCGCGCCCCGGCCTCCGCGCCCCGGCCTCCGCGCCCCGGCCTCCGCGCCCCGGCCTCCGCGCCCCGGCCTCCGCGCCCCGGCCTCCGCGCCCCACGCGCGAGAGAGCGGCAAGGCATCTGGAGAGCTGCGCTCCGCGGGAGCCCCCAGAGGAAATTTAAGATATGCACCTCTTTAATCAACGGCGCCCTGTGGAGCAATAAGTCCTAAACCTTCTCTTCATAAATAAGGAATGATTAATTCGAGGGGTCGGAGGCCTCGCACCCTTAAAGGGATGAACTTGCGCTAATGGTGATGGTGATAGCCTTAGTGATGGAGATGGCGTTGACGATGGACGCGATTACTATGAATTATTGATAAAGTGGAACGAAGGAACGTCTTCGGCTTTTCGGCCGATTTCGCTGTTCGCTAATTCACATCGCGCGCTTTCCCGCGATCGGCAGTGTTTCTACACGGCACACACACGACACACGGAAGCTGCTTTTCTTGTAATGAACAGTTTCTCAAGTGAAGCTTTGGGCTTATTGCGTTTCGAGTAATCAGAACCAGGCGGCGTATTTACGTAGTATTTTTGAGAGAGTTGAATTTATCGGCCATTATTGCATTTTACGACTGTAGGAAGGGCAAATAAATTAACAAGGAAAATCTTGGTGTTTAGGTAAAGTGCTCGCGTTGCATGGCCTAAGAGTGATACTGCATAAAATGGAGTGCTGTTAATTAAAAATCACGATGTTTTTGTGAGGCAATTATTATTTATTATAGAAATTTATTACGTTTTAGTACTTCGTAGGTAGTATTTTGAAATTAATTGTTATTTACAAAAGAATAATGTAACAATAATACTAAACATGAACATATTGCAAACTTGTAGTACGAATGGGATCATGACGACTGCATGGACCATCCAGACAAGTGTGGAATGCCTTTTAAGGAAAACAATATTGTGGAAATTCGTTTTTTTTTGTGGACGTTAGATTTCACTTCACCTGGACCTAGCCGTTAATCGTGAGCACACTGGCCAACAGTCTTTTTCAACATCGCACTCCTATTCTTACTTTGAATTCCAAGTTTTTAAATTTCCAGCCATTTTCACTGAAGCACATTAACGCGTGATACTCGGACCCGGGACGAGAGTCAGTCCGACGTGCTCGTCCAATTATTTTAACTCTAGCCGCATCGCCGTCCTCTTTTTGCATTTCTCGCCCGTTCATTATCAGATTAAGGCCCCGCGTTCGGGTAGTTGTTCATGGACGGGCACTGAGCAGCCGGCCGAAGGTCGACGCGCGCTGCAGCGCCTGGAACAGCATCTCCGAGCCCCCAACTCCGCTCCTGCCCCCTCGCCTCGCCCCCGCCACGCCGCGCCCCGCCGCGCCATGCCGGGCGCAAAAATGCCGCTAATTGCGCTCCCACGGCCCGCCTGCCCCCGCACAGCCCCGCCCCTCCCCCTTCCCCCCCCCTTGCGCGCGCGGTGCCCTAATTTAATCCCGCGGTCGGCTGCGGCTCTCATAATAGAGCGCGGCCCCCGCCCACGCCTCCACCCCGCCTCTGCCCCCGCGCCGGTGCACCTGCTGTGGCATGTTGCGGTGCCATGCTGCTCCTCCCGCTCCCCGTCCTCTCGCTTCTCCGTGACGCGCTCGTCCCCTGAACGTTCCACTCGACGTTCTGCATCTGCGTCCTGTGGCAAATCATGTCTCCTCTATCTTCGATTTTCGGTGATGTGCCCTCGCTCCTCTGTCCGGCTACTCTCCCTGCATTCGGTACACCGCTTCTTGCGTACACTGTCCCGTTTCTGCGTCATACTGAACTGTCCTTCTTGCTCGGTCGTTGACTATTATCAATCTTGTTCATCTGGGTTACTCATATTCTCGGCTATATGTTTGGGTGGCTTACCCATGGCTAAATCTGCCTTTGCGCGGGACCTCCCTTAATGCGTTGTCATTCCGCCGTTCTGCGTCGTCCTATTTCAAGCTCTACCTTATCCGCTTTGTATCGATCCAATTATCGTTTTTCCCCCCTACTTGCACCCGATCTTACCCTTCCCAAAACGTCACAATTCATATCCCTTCGCCCTCCCGTCGGGCTCCTCCTCGTTCGTTACGCGCCGTGCCCCGTTCCTTCGTCCTCCGCGTCTCTCTGCGCGCGTTTGTTTCCCTTTGTGCCCTGACTGCGCCTCAGGGTTCATACCTGGTGCCCTACTCCCGTTCCCTGCCCTCCCCTCGCCATCCGCCCCTCGGCAGTTGAAACAATCCCGGGGCGGGTTTTTAAATTAACCGCTGCAGCGCAGAACCCCCGACGTGGCTGCCTCCCCCGCCCCTCCTCTTTCCACTTGAGCGTCCTCCTGTTCGCCCTCCCCCCCCCGCCCAGTCCCGTCCCCGCTCCACCCTCATCCTCCACTCTCCCTGCCGTCTCCCAGCCGACATCCCATCCTCATAATACCTTTATCCCGCTCTCACCCCTCCCCCCGCCCCATCTCGCCCCTCTCCACTTTCCCGTGCCCCGGCTCCACCGCTCCCCCATGCCACCCTACCCCCACCAACCCGTTCCCACCAACCCATTCCCACCAACTCGTTCCCACCAACTCGTTCCCACCAACCCGTTCCCACCAACCCGTTCCCACCAACCCGTTCCCACCAACCCGTTCCCACCAACCCGTTCCCACCAACCCGTTCCCACCAACCCGTTCCCACCAACCCGTTCCCACCAACCCGTTCCCACCAACCCGTTCCCACCAACCCGTTCCCACCAACCCGTTCCCACCAACCCTCACCTCATCCCGTCCCACTCCGCCACCCACCCCGACCCTCACCCCGCACCTCTCCCCATCTCGCCGCCTCCTCGTCTCCACTCTGTCCCCACCCCGATCCCACCCGTCCCCACTTTGCCCTTCTCTCTCTCCCATTCTGCCATGAACCCCGGACGCACCTTTCCCATCACACCTTCCTCGCCTAGCGCCGCCCGTACGCGCACGACCAGAGAGTTTCAAACATCCCTCCCCCCGGCGCTCTTCCGCCTCTGACCGACCCCCGCCTCCGCCCCCGCCTCCGCCCCCACCTCCGCCCCGCCCCCGCCTCCGCCCCCGCCTCCGCCCCCGCCTCCGCCCCCGCCCCACCGCGCCGGCCTGCGAGTTGTAGGAGCCGCCGCGTCGCCGGACGCAAATTGGGACGCGGAGGTTCCGCCCGGGGCCGCCAGGAAGCGAAGTGATCTAATGACTACAGGAGAAAAAAAAGCGGCAGCGGGCCACTGACGTCAGCGCGAAGCGTATCTATTATGGAAATTTATTTCCCGTTTGAAGTTAACTGCTCGCCGATTCCTCCTCGAACTAGATATTCGGAATCCGATGGACCTAGTATTTTATTCGCGTTGACCTTTAGATCCACAATGGACAGGGATTGTACTGAATCTGCTTTCAGAGACACCTGTGTTCATCTAATTTTTTTTTGTGTTGAAATTAATTCAGGTCTTAGAGGTGTTTGTATGAATGCTGAATTCAAGTTAATGGAACTTTTTCTCTATTGTTTTTGTAGGTAAATTAAAAATAATTAAATGACTGTTACTGTTTATTGAGAAGCAATTCGCTAGATGTTTTCTTTATTTCATAAGCAAGCCCTAGCGAGTCAGAAAATTAGTTTCCCATATTTATTGAATTAGAGAAGAGAAAGTTATTAGAAATAAGAAAGCAGGAAAGAATGGTTTTTGGAACATGTTCTATTCATCAGTATTATACTTCATATCTGGTTTAAAAATATGTCCATGAAGTATATTCTTCTAATTAATACTTAATATATATGAGTAATATTGTTATTAAATATATTTTAATTTGCTCCGGATACATTTTCATTTTTATATGAATGAGCATATCTATATGTATATGTGTACTTATTTGTATATGTATACTTATTTGTATATGTATACTTATTTGTATATGTACACTTATTTGTATATGTATACTTATTTGTATATGTATACTTATTTGTATATGTATACTTATTTGTATATGTATACTTATTTGTATATGCATACTTATTTGTATATGCATACTTATTTGTATATGCATACTTATTTGTATATGCATACTTATTTGTATATGCATACTTATATGCATATGCATACTTATATGCATATGCATACTTATATGCATATGCATACTTATATGCATATGCATACTTATACGTCTATGTATATTTATATGTACATACATATACATACAATACACTGATCTTTCGAACGGATCGGTCAGGCAAACCACATTTAAGTATGTTCCTTATACATTGGGTGTTATAGAATGAATTTTCTCCAAGAGCTTCGTTATTCCATAAAGCATATAACTTATTTGAAGTTCTCTGACGTCATTGACGAGGAAACGTGCAGCAGACTGCAGGCGAGCGGCTGCAGATGCTTTTCTGTTTCGCTCAGAGGGTGTATGTGTAATAATGCTGTCATTCGGTGTCAGAAAGTCTTGGAGCCGCTAGAATTTATCGCTCTCTGCGGCCACCGCCGATCTCTTGGCACTCCATGTGTTAAAACAATCTGTTTTTTCAATGCATTTAGTTTCTTCCTTACAGAAATATATTATGGATCAAAGACAACATTTGAAGACACCATATACTGATTGAAAGAGAAAAGTACTTTTTTTGTGAAGAAACATAACTTATATGATAACGAGATTTTTTGTGTATTCTTATAGTGCGGAAATGTACAATCAGCAGTTATTTAGAGATTTGATTTGTTGTTTTTTGTTAGTTGTTTGTTTTCTTTGGACAGTTGCAGGATGCGGAAACTCCCATCGCATTGAAGTGTAGGTATATTCATCATCGAAAAACCTTACATACTCATCTCCTGATCACAACCATGGTTGTAGTTCATTGGGATAAATTACAGAAGATGAAAGAGGGAAAATGAAAGGTAAATGAACTAGCACAAAACCCTGCCCGAGGTAGAACCCGAACGAACGACCTCTCGAGGCCTGTTGGGCACTCCTGACCATGTAACCTCTGCTACTCAGATCAGCAATTGTCTCTGCAACGCTTTGATGCCCTTGCTAATTTCTAGGATCTGGCGTCAGCATGACTCTCACATGTAAGTGACAGACAAGTAACAATAGTCCGTTACATAATCCCTCGTCCTACTAGGTCTTCACACCGGCAAACAAACGAGAATAACGCTGGCCTGGGTAGCAGAGGTCACCAAGGATGAGGGGCTTGAAGGGTCAAGGGTTCGAATCCCGCCCGGGGTTGGATATTTGCCATATAGAGTATGAGGGCTCCTCTACCATTAATCCCCAAATTCAAAAAACAATGGTAATTACAGTGGTCGTTGTATGGCGTAGTAGTTGGAAAGCGACCTTAAAAAGCAAACAAAAAAAAAATAAGTGAATGAGTGTGTGTTAGCTTACACAGTGGCGAATCGGCAACTAAAGTTCCTAGCAGGTCGTAGACCGGAGTTGCGACAGTGACGGACAGGGTGGACAGAACTGCTCTAGGTGGGCTGGTCCCCTTCGACCCCAGGAAAACACGTGTGTCGCAGCACTCTTCTGCCTGGAAGTGGACTCTTCAGATGGGGGAGTTCATTTAATGCCTAACTCCCTCTAACGTTTAATGTGTTGGGGTCGGTTAATTTTCTAAAAATATAGTTTGAGATTTAAGCAGTATTGCGAGTCAATATAATAGATGGCGAGTTCATAAAAAATATTTTGTTTTGTTGTATTTCCCATGATCTGGAAAAGACATCGGCCGTTAGGCGAACACCCTTTTCACTCGGATCGAACCTTCCTGCGGAGATTGATTAGTGATTCCGTGCGCATCAACTGCTAAGGTCATTCGTACCTTAAGTGTAGAGCACGTTTTTATTGCGGGAGTTGGCGGTGAACTTCTCCCGCTGGAATACGAGGTCCGGCACCAACAAAACCCGTCGGCTAGAGGGGTTTTCCCAAACAGGTATTCTCAACCAACGGGCTCCCGACCGGTCTCCCGGCATGTGTGTGGTAGTGCATGTAAGAGTAAGTGTATGTAAGAAAGGTGTGAGGTTAGGGGAAGGAAGAGGAAAGAAACACCGTGCGTGGTCCATGACCCGTTGTTTAGGGTATTGCTTTGGCATTCACCTGGTGTTGTTCGAAGAAACCACGAAACTCTACCATATTAGAGCAGACGGTCGTAGAATTCTCCTCCTGACAGCGGGTGAATTCGATCTAGCTAAGTAGACAGTATCGAAATCCCCGTCGGGTCTCAAATCATAGGTCCTCCCGGTCAGGGGCCCTGCAATGTCATCAATTGCTGCCCTGAGCCACCGAAGCCGGTGAGGGTTGTGGAGCCAGTGCAAGATTATTTCAATAATTATCCATGGAATAAAATACGTTCGCGTGAAGTAGTTGTGACCGTCCCCCGCTCGCCGGCGCAGGACGTCGTCGCCGCCCGAGGCGGGGCGTCGGGAGGAGGGCGCGGGTCGTGGGCGCCGGCCGAAGGCATACGGGGCGCGTACGCGCGGGGCTTGCATGCGTGCGGGACGGGCGGCATGGGGGATGAGGGAAGAGGCGGACCCGCGTTGGCGACGCGTCAGTGGGAGGGGGGTAGGGTTCGCACCCGGCTGCGTCATTGATCGGCGACACTCCCGCTCCCGCCCCCACTGATACGCTCCGCCGCCGTGCCCGCCGCCATGCCCGCCGCCGTGCCCGCCGCCGTGCCCGCCGCCGTGCCCGCCGCCGTGCCCGCCGCCGTGCCCGCCGCCGTGCCCGCCGCCGTGCCCGCCGCCGTGCCCGCCGCCGTGCCCGCCGCCGTGCCCGCCGCCGTGCCCGCCGCCGTGCCCGCCGCCGTGCCCGCCGCCGTGCCCGCCGCCGTGCCCGCCGCCGTGCCCGCCGCCGTCCCCGCCGCCGTCCCCGCCGTCGTGCCCGCCGTCGTGCCCGCCGCCGTGCCCGCCGCCGTGCCCGCCGCCGTGCCCGCCGCCGTGCCCGCCGCCGCGCCCGCCGCCGTCCCCGCCGCCGTCTCCGCCGCCGTCCCCGCCGCCGTCCCCGCCGCCGTCCCCGCCGCCGTCCCCGCCGCCGTCCCCGCCGCCGTCCCCGCCGCCGTCCCCGCCGCCGTCCCCGCCGCCGTGCCCGCCGCCGTGCCCGCCGCCGTGCCCGCCGCCGTGCCCGCCGCCGTGCCCGCCGCCGTGCCCGCCGCCGTGCCCGCCGCCGTCCCCGCCGCCGTGCCCGCCGCCGTGCCCGCCGCCGCGCCCGCCGCCGTGCCCGCCGCCGTGCCCGCCGCCGTGCCCGCCGCCGTGCCCGCCGCCGCGCCCGCCGCCGTCCCCGCCGCCGTGCCCGCCGCCGTGCCCGCCGCCGCGCCCGCCGCCGTCCCCGCCGCCGTGCCCGCCGCCGTGCCCGCCGTCGTGCCCGCCGCCGCCCAGGACTCCGCCACCTCTGTCTCCGCCGTGCGCCCTCAGCCGCCCCCAGCTCCCCGCCCGGCAGCCAGCTGCGCCGCGGCGACGGTGCCCGCAGCTGGCCGTCCGCAAGCGAAGACGCACTCTGCGACGCGCGTCCTGCGCTGCGGGGCGATGGCGAACGGCGATGGAATTGAATTGATCGGAATTGCCTTCATTAGAAGCGGCGCGATTCGGGCAATCAGCTCGTCCCGTCCGCTTAACCGGGTTTGCCACTAACCCGCTTTGGGATTCGAGGGCGTTGGAAATGGCTGTTGAGTTTTGCCTGCAGCGGAAATGTGTGTGTTGTTACCGTACGTGAAGTATAGAACGTTTCACTTTCTTTGTGATAAACCTGAAAGAAGTGGTCAGATACCGCTATCTTCAGTCTTTCGTGTTGACTATCACTGGAAATACGTTAGAAAAAGTAACGTGCTCCTACCCCGATAATCAAGTACTTAACCGGCGGGATGCACGTATCGCATGGCCCCATTATGGCCGATTCGAAAGAAAATGAGAAAAACTA
This sequence comes from Gryllus longicercus, assembly GCA_038098605.1. Lineage (NCBI taxonomy): Eukaryota > Metazoa > Arthropoda > Insecta > Orthoptera > Gryllidae > Gryllus > Gryllus longicercus. Next base: position 21,537 of record JAZDUA010001633.1, read on the forward strand.
TAATAATAATAACAACAACAATATTACACTGCCGACCCGGATGACCGAGGGGGCTAAGACCGTGTACCGAGTCAGCGCTCCGGTCCGCAGGGGTCGCGGGTTCGTGTTCCGCTTCGGGCATACTTGTTCGCCCCTTGTCTCTCAGGAACTTGTATGTGTGGTCGCCGACGGCCCCGCGTTCTGCAGACCCCACTTCAGAGGAGCCCGCACGTGTGTTTGTGTCTAGTGGTCGAATGTGCTTCGCATCGTGACGTGAAAGGTAACGAGTTGGCGGCTGCATAAAAGTCCTAAAAAAAAACCAAGAATATTATTGTATGATAAGTAGTTTTAGGGAGGGAAAAGTTTTTTTTTTTTTTTTTTTTTTTTTTTTTTTTTTTTTTTTTTTTAAATAAGCCAGAGGGGTCTTCGTCTCTGGATCGTTGGGGAATGTAACTGACCACCATTGAGTTGAAGTCGTGAGAAAACAGCTATAATCATATTTGAATTCGGCAAAAGCAATTACTTGATATCGTACTGCCTGAGTGTATATATCTACAGCATATTTTTCCCAATCCATCTTTTATACCGTGCGGTTCCTCGTCAAACGCGGAAATTTCCTTTTTCGCCGCATGCGAGCGCATTTCCCGCCTCCAGCGCCGCCGACAGGAAACTGTTTTCGACAGCACAAAACCTGCGACTCCGCCGCCCCCGCGTGGCGCCCAACCCTCCACAGCGCCCCTGCGCGCGCCCCCGCGGCCCGTCCGTCGCAGACAACGTCACGCCTCACCCCGACAACTGCTTCCCCTCCTATCCGTCCCCCCTCTGCGCCGCACCCTTTCGCACCGCCCTCCTCCATCCCTTCCCCCGCCCCGTCAACACCACGCCGCTCCTCACCCCCTACCTGCAACGTTTTCTCCAATTTGCCCTCCCCACCCCGTCATTTCTCACTTCCGCTCCGCTCCGCCCTCCGTTCCCTCCCCTTCTTCATTCCTCTCTGCCCCCCCCTCCGTCTGCCTCTGCCCTTCACCCCATTCCTCCTACCTCATCCCTCCATCCCCTCCCCGTCACCTCTCTTCCGTCACCTGCCCCTGCCGCTGTTCCTTCCATCCCACCCCTCTCGCTCCATCTGTGCCGACCTGCCCTTCGCCCCCGGGGTGACGCTACGATGCCTCCAACGCAGCCTATTTCTTGATTACTCGAGTATTGATATGGTAAAAATAATAGTACCACACGTCAAAATATTACAAACTTGGTATCATGATCAATAAGCAGTTCATTTCGAGACAAAAAATGATTGCTCATAATTGTGAATACGAGATAAATAAACCAATGATTATTTATGACGCTGATGGAAATAACGAACTGGAATTGGAAATAAATGAGTGAGAGTTAACCAGAGTGTAAGAAATACCCATTGGCGAAATACTATTTTTGTCGAGTTTAATTATTATGAATTCAAATTATCATTCCTTTTATTTGAAACTCAATCAGGATTAACTAAATTTTAAAATGTATTAATGAGAACAAAATATATTTAAAACATGTTAGGTGTTAGTGTGTTTATATGTATTAACTGATATTGATGCAGATATGAATATACTACATGGTTTCATGATAAATTAATATATTGTTATTAAATTCTTTGAAAACGGAAGTTTTACGACGTGCGCTGTATAGTGCTAAATGTTTCACGATAAGCTGCTTCGAAGGTCTCGTGTTTGTGTCATTGCGTTCATAGGACAATTTCCGCTGATGATTGCTTTCGTAATGCATACCCATTGCATTCGTAAAATTCTTAGCCCCTGCATACTGCGTGATTATTAAACAAATAATATGAAACGCGACAATCGGGAATGAATAGAAAATTAGTTGTAAAACCGCTTAAAAGTTCTCAAAGCAACGTAGGTTTTTAATTTTTGTTTTAAAATGTGTTCATGAGCTTGAGCAAATTACTTCATTTTAAACATTCATATAATACCATGTATCAGTGGCGGCTCGTGTGCGTTTCTTAAGAGTTTGAAGGAAGTCAATTTCAAATGTTATTACATTACATGAAACGTACACAACAAATTACGACAAAATATTTTTCTCATCTAGCCGCTGCAGCCCTGTGAGATATGAACAATTACTATACGAGAGAAGGAAACGCTAAGAGATAGTTCACGAAACGAGTTTTTACGTCTCTTAAAAAGGAGTTTAAATGACGAGTTTAAATTCAAATAAAGTGAATTTCTAACTTTGAACTAAAAACAATCCCTCATATGTCAAAAATATTAAGTAATTATATTCAGAAGAATAAAATATCTAAGGACGTTCCCTCCCTCCATCACCTGAGAAACAGCCGCTGCAATTTATTAAATATTCCCTCATGCATAGTTGTCCGTCGGATGACATGGAAACAATCACGGTTATTTCACGACTTTTTGGAATGTTTAAAAAACTGTTGGAAGGTTCTCACGCGCTTCTTTCTGCTCACGTGTTTCCCGAAGCAAGACTTGAAAAGCTGTAAACACGCGCGAAAATTCCCGAAATAAATATTTTAAATATTTGTTAGAGGTATTTAACCCATGGGATATTCCCACCAAAGCCTTTCTTTGCATTACTTTCCTTAACAGATATTTCTACGTAAATTTCAATTGCCGTAAAGAATTTTAATAGACACGCAAGATCAATTGTTTTGGAAGCCGTCGGAAAAGACTGGTGAACTCGATGCTGTCTGTGTACGTTACGTGGAGAGCAGCGGGTGTTACGCTGGCAGAGTAAAGCCCGGCTCGTGGCTTTCGGAGGCGTCGCGTCGGCTATTGTGGCTCGCCGCTGCTCCTGCCGCCGCCGCCGCCGCCGCGCCGTCGCTCCAGTACCCACTGCGGCTCCCCTGTCACGCAACTGCCCTCACCACTGCGCCCCCTGTCACCGCTCCCTCGTTCCTGCTGTCGCCTTCACCAATGCCGCTCTCGCCGCCGCTCTCGGCGCCGCTCTCGGCGCCGCTCTCGCCGCCGCTCTCGGCGCCGCTCTCGCCGCCGCTCTCGCCGCCGCTCTCGCCGCCGCTCTCGGCGCCGCTCTCGGCGCCGCTCTCGCCGCCGCTCTCGCCGCCGCTCTCGCCGCCGCCCATCGTCGTATTCTCGCCGCCATTTCCGTTACCAGCCCCGTTCGCCTCCTGCGTCACCCCTGCCTCCCCATTCCACCACCCCCGGCTAGCCCCCCCCCCGCCCTCACTGCTCTTGTCAGTCCGGCCGCCACCCTCAGCACCTTTTACACACACACACACACACATACACACTTGCCGCCCCTCCTCCTCCACTGAGGCCGCCGCCGCCGCCGCCGCCCTGGGCGCGAAAGCCGATAAGCGATGCGGCGGCGGCGGCGTCCGCCACTCGGTGTCGACTGCCTTCAAAGCGCCAGCGCGGTATCTGGGACGCTTTGATAGATGGACGCCGCAAATCAGCTCGCGTCCTTTGTGCCGCTGCCGATACCTGTCCGCGCGTGCGGCCCCTCCATCGGCGTCCGTGTGAATTACGGCAGCGACGCGCGTGCCGTTGAAGATGGGATTAAAAAAAAAAAAAATCGAACTGGTGGCGTGAAATTATGGAAATGCTTACTCTGCAAAGTGCGGTGTATTGCCTGCTCGACAAGATTGAGCGCGAAATAAGGAAGGTGAAAATCCCGAGGTCCATGGTTGGCTTCAACTGTTTATAAAGACGAGTTGTTAGAATGAAATCACTGGACTTTCTCGGTATTTTATGACCAATGACAGCTGTAGTCACTTCATAAATTATATTGTTCCTCATTTGTAGTCAGAAAGAAGTTACCTCTTGCGTCAAATAATAGAGATGCTTGCACTGCAAATGTGTAGAGAATAGAAAGTTTATTCAAAGAGATCGAGGCCCAAATACGTACGTTATAATTCTGAGGGACCATTCGTTTTCCATAGTGGTTTTGGAGGACAATAATCTTATGCGTACTAAGCACTCGCAACATCTGCAAAGACTCTAAAATTTCGCGTCATTTTTAGGCTTTAAAATTGACCTGTGTGCATAAGAAAACTTGGAAAAGATACGTGATTTAATAAATAAATGGATTTCAGATTCTCGGAAGCTACAGTCTTTGCTGGTCGTATTCTCATTATGAAACAACTTAATAGCCGTGAACAAGGAATTTCAACGTTGGTTCATATTAAATTTAAAATACAAAAAATGATCGAATTTTCTGAAAATGGAAAAATTAATGATGTGGTGTTTTGAAATTTCTTTCGTTTTGAAATATCCTGCGACAGTAAAAAAATCCTAGATTGTCCATTACATTATTAAAATATGATTAACAGTACATTTATAATTTGTCAGTATGCAATATTTGTCAGTGCGACAATGGTGTGGTCTTATTTCACAGGTTTAATGTATTAATATTTTCTTTATTAAGATTACGATTCAGTCGAATAATTTCGCGACACATTGCTACGACGCGGTCCGCATCATAGGTATGCTGCGATTTATCATCTCTGTCCCTGGCAGGTATCAGGTGTTGACGATTTTATCCAATCGGGAGTTTAAACGTCACCATAGTGACGTCACTAAGGATGAATCTGTCAACAGCTGATATCTGCCACGGGCAAAGTTTAAAAAACCGCAGTATACCTATTGAGGATCATTACCTTCTGGCTTACTTAATCCGCTGTAAATCGATTTCTATATTTATTCAATTATTGCTTTCGTATCATTCATGCTTTTATTACTACATGGAAGTCGTGCTATTCTCCATCTGAGACTTACCGCTATTTGTTTTGCTTACTAATACGACCTCTTTGGTATGTTCGATGTAATAAACCGTAGGATAAATCGAAATCTTTTGAAGTGCATTAAAGATTCAACGGACTTTTCGTACAGGTCAAACTCGCGATAGAGAGATCATTTCTTCCACTTTTCAAAACGTAAACCCTGCCTCGGCCCATGGCTGTCGCCGGGGAGCACCGCGAGGAATATAGTCGGCCAAGTTATCGCAGTCTATGGGGCTGCGAGCGGCCGCTGGGAGGCAACCGTTGGCCGCGCTGCCTGCGCTCGACCATCTGGCGGCGGCGGCGGCGGCGGGGGCGGGGGCGGCGGCGGACGTGAGCTGCGGCCGTGATTACTCTCCGGCGCCGACTTCCCGAGAAGCACCCCCTCACCGTTGCCGGCCCCACCCGCCCCGCCCCGCTCCTCCCTGCTCCTCCTCACTCCTCCCCGCCCACCCCGCTCCTCCCCTCCTCACGCCGCTCCTCTCCGCTTAGCCACGCTCCTCCCCGCCTCGCCACGCTCCTCCCCGCCCCACCGCGCTCCTTCCCGCTTCGCCACGCTTTTTCTCGCTTCGCCACGCTTTTTCTCGCTTCGCCACGCTTTTTCTCGCTTCGCCACGTTCCTCCCCGCCTTGCTCCGCCCCGCCTTGCTCCGCCCCGCCCCGCCTTGCTCCGCCCCGCCTTGCTCCGCCCCGCCTTGCTCCGCCCCGCCTTGCTCCGCCCCGCCTTGCTCCGACCCGCCTTGCTCCGCCCCACATTGTCGCGACATTCTCCATTCAGCCCCGTTAATCAGCCCCACTCCGCCACTCCCCTCTCCGCCTTACCTCTCTACACCTTACCCGCTTCTCATCACAGTGCTCGAACCGTTCCCCACTGTCCGATACCCCATTCTCCGTCCCGCCCCTTACCGGTCCGTTCCGCTCCTTACCGTTCCGACTCGCTCATTACCGTTCGTCCCACCCTTTACAGTTCCGTCCCGCCCCTTATCGTCCCGTCCTATCCCTCACCGTCGCGTTCCGCCCCTTACTGTTCTACCGCTTACCGCCCCGCCCCTCACGTTCCCGCCACGCCTCGTCCCACCCCGTCCTGCCCAGCACCGTTGTCAGTGTCTACATTTTGTGACGTAGCTCAAACGCTAATGTAGAACAATGCGTCTGTGATGGAAGTTCTTTTAGTAATTTAATGAAAAACTTGAAATATGATTTATTTTTCTGTCGCTCACACAACAAAAATGTTACCTCGTTTTAATTACAATGCGTTTCCGCAGTATACATTTTGTTTAGTGTGGTAATTAAATTTTCAACCCCAAAAAGTTTGGGTTCTTGTGATTCCCGCTTTACCCTGACTGAGATAATTTGTTTACTATTCGGTCGTGGCAGTTGTTCAGATTTCATAAAACCCACGAGAGTTTTCTTTAACAAACCTATTTATGAAGTATTGATGTATGAGATACAATTTGCCTTCACATACGGTTTTAAAAGTTTATTTACTATGTATTGCTTAATGTAAAGTAACCACAATTTCCGTGCTACTTTCTGACATATTAGAGAGAGTCCAGCAGACCTTAGATTGCCAAACCGGGCTGTGAGAAGACAGCACAGCGTCGCTTGGGGGCCGTGAAGGCCATACCGCGTAACATTGTAGCCCAGGTCGCCTTCCCCTCACTCGTGTGCGCAGCCGCCGTCATAGCGACCGCAATTATAATTGTCCCTGCCGTCAGCACTACAGTCGTCATTATCTTCACCTTCTCTGCCACCGTTCCGGTCCCTGCCTCTCATCCGCATTCCTTCCCGCTCCCACCAGTCTGCTTTAACCCTGCGTCCACCTCCCCCGCCGCCAACGTCGTTTTTCCTTTAATCCCGCGCCAGCCTCTTGTTTAATCTCTTCTGTACTGTCACTATTACTATTCTATTCATTCAGGCGACATGCCCTTCCTCATCCTTGCCCCCTATTTTCTCCGCACATACACCCACACTTAACGTGCACTGCACTACCGTACCATACAAGTCTGCCGTTTGGAGTTTGGCCCGTGTGGGGCGCTGCTCCGTTGGAGATGTTTGGAGAGGTAATCTGATTTGTAGGTTAGCGCCGGATCTTACGTTTCAGTGAGGGAGTAACACCGCCACCTCCCGGATGCAACAAGCATTTCACTCGCGAGACTAACGATCAAAGAACGTGTCGCGCCCAGAAACATCGGGAGTACTGTCACCGGGAGAGCCGTCCGAAGGCATCAAACGTGATGCCACTGCAGCGCCTCCGACAGGGAAGTCCTAGGTTCGAGTCTGGGCGGGGGCAGGACTTGCGACATTAGCCAGACGGCTAGGTCGAGTTTAGTTGTTGCCTGGAGGAGAATTCTAGCGGCCGGCTGCTCTGATCTGTAGTTTTCCGTGGATCCTCCGATCGACAGCAGCGAATTTCGAAGCAATACCGTAACAAACCGGCCCCGCGCGCAATCTTTCCGTCCTCTTCCTTTTTTTGTTCTATCCTCACCTCCCCACTTATAACGCTCTAACATGCACTACACTACCACACATGCCGGGAAGCAGGGGAGGAGGAGTTTCGAGCTTGTCACAGCTGGGGGGGATACCAGGTTAGGGAAAACCCCGCCAGCCGACTGTAGGTTAGCGCCGGATCTCACCATCTAGCAGGGGAAAAATCACCGCCACCTCCGAGGAAAACACATGCCCTTTACTTACGGGACTCATGGACTTAGCAGTTGACACGTCCGGGTTTACTAATCAATCAGTCATCACTCGTGTACGGAAGCTCTTCCCCTGTTGCTGCCTCTGCTCTGTCCGCCGCCGCTGCCACTTCTACCACGGCGTCCGTCATCGTCTCCTTTCCCCTCTGCGCCTCCTCCTCCACGGGTGCTCTGCTCCCCACCCCCCTTTTGCAACCTGGCCAGTTCCCCGACTCCGCGCGCCCGCGCTCCGCCCCAGGTCGATACCTCGCGGCGGCGGGGGTGGTGGTTCGGGGCGAGGCGCGCCCGTCGCCGGTGCAGCTCGCCGGCCGAGTCTCGGCAGCCCCCCCCCTTCTCTGTGATCTTCACAGCTCTCTTCGAGTTTGTTCCGTGTGGAGTTCGTCTGATGTCGTTTTGTTGCTTCCAATTGTTGTTCCATCTGTTTCGTTTTTGTTCCCGTCTGCTTTTTTTAGTGTTGATTTATTTTCTATTTTGTGTAATTACTGGTATAAATATTTCAATATATCTTGGAAATTTTGCACTTTGTTTTTCGAAGTTCAATTTTTTCCTTTCGTCCTTTCCGGTTTTCCTGCAATAGTTAAAATTTGTTATACAAAATTCGAAACAAAAATAAAAATTTCCTGTGCAAAGGTGGAAAAATGATATAAGATATTTTTTCATGACATAAGACAGAAAATGATGTAAGGTACTCTTGTTTGTTAATGTTTACAAGTATACAAATGTGTATTTCTCTTGTAGATAATGAAAAAAAACAAACAAAAAACAATGGAGGCAAATCGCAGTAAGGCAAAATCCACAGAGTAATTTTTCATGACATGTTTATGCTTAAAATTGCTGCCATCGATTTTTTTAACCAAGACATACAACATTTTTCCATCTTACCACAGTTTAAATTCTGTACTTTTAATTGAAGGAATAACTGTTAAGGCGTTCCATATTCAAAGCGCATCACACCCGCACAATTACCGTTTACAGAGAGCATAGGCACAAATAACACCGAAACGACTTCTTCCCTGTGAGCATGTGTGGGCAAAACAATCACGTAAATGCAATTAAAACGTAATTAATAGTAAGCGTAATTAATAGAAATAATATAAATTATTTAGCTATTTAATGATTTACATTTTTATTATATATATAATGCATATATATAATACATATATATAATACATATATATATAATACATATATACATATATATACATAATACATATTGTAACACTACCGGTTACCTGGGGAACCGGATAGCGGCCCTGACGCTAGCTCAAGTCGGTGATGGAAGGAATTGTTACACAGTACGATGGAAACACAAGAATAAACACTTGTTCACTGGTAAAAATTCACATTTATTCCTGGGCAATATGATTAAAATGCCCCAGGGAAGTTACACTCTTAAATTGAATAAAAGAATAGTGGGAAAATTAGATGAGAAAAAAAAATTGAAAAGTTAGTTTTAGGAGTTAAGCTTAAAAAACTAAGAAGAATTATAACTAACAATTACAATGGGTGAAATTATTACTGGTCAATGTGTCAGAGCGTGACACCGCATTACGAAACATTTACACAATAGGGCGGTAGCCCTGAACGATACTGCCTGGAGAAGGGTCTTTGTACGGCCGAGGTCGGCCGTGGCTCGGTCGAGGGCGGCGGCTGGGCGTCCTTCAGAAAAATGCAGCGGAGGTCAGTAACCCTCCGGGCTACAGCTGGCGGTCGGTTGTGACGTCACCAAAACGCGGCGACGCGTGGGCGTCGTTGACGGCGCCCTTCGTAGTCTAGCTGAACTGGCTGATCTGGAAGTTCTAGTAGAAGCTGGTAGTACTAGCTGAACTGGCCGGACGATCTCAGGAACGGAGTGGTCAACTATGCGTCTCTCTCTGACTTTTATGATAATTGTCGAACACAACTTCGGACAGTTTAAAATTCGATTGGAGAAACATTCGCCTCTCTTCACGACGAAAACCCACCCCAGAGAAAATTCTCTCTCCACTGCAGTCGGCTCACAGCTCAAAACTCGCAGTAAAATAACATAAGTCCCCACATAGGCATATTCGCCCGAATAATTCCCACCCCCACATAAGTTCCTCTCTCAACTGTCCTCAGTCTAATATTCAAGCTCAAAAAATAATAAGTTTTCCAGAGACACAATAGTCTTTCCCCGACGCCTAATACTCTGGCCCCGTCTGATTGATGAAAAATTTATAAGTCCGGCGAAGGCGAACTTGTATCTGACCGAAGAATAGCTCCCTGTAAGAAGCTTCTGCCCCGACTGGTCTGCCTAGAATTCAAATCCCTTCTGATTTTCTCTCCGTCGAAATCTTATAAGGTTAACTTTTCCCCCCACCCAATTCCTCTTATGTGCCCTAGCTCCTTATAAAAGTCAAGTCACTATTGGCCCTAGGTTGTTGCGCATCACGCTATTTTCAGCCAATCGCCACGCGAGAAGCCACAGAACATTCCGCTCTCCGTGCCAGCTGCAAGCATGCAGTGTTATTCCAATTCCTTCTAGAATATCGGCCCGTGCTTGCATCAGGGGGCGCGTTGTCCGTGAAAGAATTATGGATTCGGGTTTCCCCGAAACGAGCGGGCGATCTCGCAATTTCGCAGCCGGCACAGTGAACACGTGTGCCCAGTGAATCTGTCTGCGCCGACCCTCTTAACGACTTTCTTAATGCGCCGGAGGCGGTAGGGACTGTCGCGATAAGCGGAGTCGCGCACGTGTGACCGTCTGCGTAATCTCTCGGCAGAAATCCTGGGTGGCCGAGTCTGTTTGTTTAAATTTTGATCTGGTGTATTTCGTTTATAAAATTATGATGAAATCGGTTTCGCCACAATATATATATAATATATAATTCACATACATACATACATTTTTATACATATGTATCTTTGTTACTTGGTTGCCATTTTTAGCCCATAGCAGTTCGAACACAATCAGCGTGGTGCTCTGTCGGGAGCGGGCCGCCACGGAGTTCCGCGCGCGACGCGCGGCCTGCAGCGCCGCGAATTAACGGGCCGCGCTACTAAGGAGCCCAAAAAGCCGCTCCCTAAGCTGCGCATGTTTACTTGAATCCGCAGGTTTTGTTGCAGCGCGGCTTCGGAACCCGCGAGGAATTTATCTGGCAGTCGTCGGCGCCTCGAGATTGCTTTCTGCACAGCGCCTGCGGGCCCGTGGGCAGGGGAGGGGGGAGGACGGGGGCTGTCACCGCGCGGTTCAATCTTGTCGCTGCCGCCGATCGCCACCGCCTTCGCTCATCACCAGCGTCCAACTCCTCGGTGGTAGGGGAAAACCCCGCTAGCTGACAAGTAGGTCAGCGCCGAATCTCCATATCCAGATATCATCGCCACTTTTCACGATGAAAACATGCGCTACACTTACGGAACTAATGACCTTAGTAATAGACGCGTCCGAAATAAATAATCAATGAATCACGCCCTCTGCCCCAAGCCCATCGCCCTCACCCCCTGCACATTTTTATCTTCCCGCCCGTGCCCTTCGCCCGTGCCCTTCGCCCGTGCCCATCGGCCGTGCACATTGGCCGTGCCCATCGGCCGTACCTATCGGCCGTGCCCATCGGCCGTGCCCATGGCCGTGCCCATTGCCGTGCCCACCGGCCGTGCCCACCGGCCCGTGCCCATGGCCGTGCCCATGGCCGTGCCCATGGCCGTGCCCATGGTCGTGCCCATGGCCGTGCCATGGCCGTGCCCATGGCCGTGCCCATGGCCGTGCGCATCGCCAGTGCCCATCGCCAGTGCCCATCGCCCGTGCCCATCGCCCGTGCCCATCGCCCATCAGCCATGAACATAAACCCATCGCTCTAACTGATTGACCCTGCTTGGAGGACCCCGCTCACGCCCCTTAATCGTAGTCCATATCCCCTCGTCCTTTCCGGTCCGTCGCTGTCGCACCCGCCCGTTGCCGTCCTACGCCTCCTAGTGCCGGGTCTCCGGGTTCGCCCCGGCCAGACGCCTCCGCCTGATAACGGCGTCGCTCCACTGGCCGACTTCCCTCCGCCGCGGCAGGCTGGCCCCTCTCAATGCGCCAACTTCTTACTGTGGTCGCTACATTTGTGTTTTCTGCAGTTTTTTTTTTCTACCCTTACGAGACAACACCGTTTCTCTGGCCTGGCGTTCTCTCCTTCCAGGCGGTTGACTTCCGTTCTAAAGTAACGCCTTTTTGTTTCTGTTTCCCCGATATACATAATGCGGTTCTTTTCTACTTCTGCAATCTCTGTCTGTCTGTCTGTGTCTCTCTCTCTCTCTCTCTCTTTGGGTTTAACATTGCCTCATTTATCTCACGATTACAACACAAATAATATAATTTACTTTTTTCATGGTTCTTATTTTAAAAATTTGTTCCCGATTCACTTCCGTTCCTGTTAGATTTTCTCAGCTCTTTGCTTTTGTCGCTGCTGTTTAACTTCCTTTTCTTCTTCCTCCTAATGCATTCTTTGATTTTTATCCGTTATTATTAATTATTTCTTCTTTATTAGTTTTTTAATTCCACATCGGGATTTCATCGTATATCAGAATACGCCTGCCCCTGCATTTTTCTCCCGCCGGTGCCTCGTTCGTTGAAGTGTTGATTCCCAGCTCTCTGGAGTTGGCAAGTGCAGCAGGTGCCCCTGCGGCGTCAACATGGCGGCGACGCCTCCTTCACTGGGGCGGCCGCGCCTCGCGCGCCGTGGGCGTTGGGAGAGAGCGAGCCCTCCCTGTTCCAACGGCCTCGCCTGGAGCCACTGCCGCCTCCAACGCCGCCCCCGCTTCCTCTTCTGTGACGGGTGTAAGGGATCGTGTCGTCTCTCTCCATCGCCACGCACCGTGATGTTTTGATTACTGCTTTCCCGTTTCATGTTCAGTATTGCGCGCAATGACAGACATTCATTAAATAATCATGGCTAAATTCCATATTTAGGGATGAGGTAGCTAACTCATGTAATGTAATAATGCTCTACCAAAAATGTTCAAACAATAACACGACGTTTTGGGTTAAAAGCATCCTTCGCATTCCTGTGAACTTGTAGCGCCATTTTCACCTCCTCCGCTTCCGCTATCATTGTCACCGCCGCCTCCTACGTCTTTGCCACCGCCACCGACCAATCTTCATCGCCACCATTTGCTGTCACTACTGCACATCCTCCTCCCCAAACTTCTCCATCTCCTCCTCTTCGATGGCTACCGCCCACTCCGCATCCCGACGTTCACCGCCGCCACCTCCACCGTTTGCCACCGCCACCGTTGCCATCGCCCCGGCTCGACCGCCTTTGCCGAAGACGTCACCTCCTCCATCGCCGCCTCCCTCCAACTTGGCCGCGAGCGTCTCGACCCGGCCGCCTTTTTGCTTTGCGCAGCAACGGTGCTTGCTCTCCCGGAATACGCGGAGGAGCGCGTTGTTTTCAAGAGGAGCGCCTCTTCCCGTGCTAAGCGCGCGTGTACGGCAATTCGCCCTCCAAAATTGGGTTCCCCGCCACGCCTAGTCCCGTTCCACCCCACCCCTCCGCGCCCCTTCCCGTCCCGCCCCCGCAGCACCCCGCTCCACCGTACGGCGCCCCTCTACGCCCCGCCGCTGCCTGCAGCCACCCACCTCCCGCCCTGCCCGTCTCTCTGGACCCTTCTCGTCCCTCCTGCCCCTTCCAGTCCTTCCTGCCCCTTCCCGTCCGTCGTGCC
>JAZDUA010001439.1:0-73325 GCA_038098605.1 Gryllus longicercus
CTTCGGCTGTCAGTGGCGGGCGAGGAGCGCTCGTGACGTGGACGAATGGGCTGCGCTTGAGCTCCGCCGCCGCCGCCGCGCGCCGATCCGCGCTTCCGTTGTTTGTTATCGGCCGCGAATTAACGGTTCGACGCATCGAATAAAATCGGGCGACGTACCTCCGAATAGCGAAACTGTCGTCGGTCTCGTATCTTTAGGTGGACTTCAGGATGATGTGGGAGTGTGCGCTTCGGTATTTATGCTATAAAGAGGTGACGACTGTTTATTACATTATGTCAGGAACTTGTTGTCTTGAAGAGCATTAATTTTGTTTTGGGGTTTCCTCGAATTCATAAATCACAAATATCCTTTTCCGTGCTTAGTCTTGTTATTGTTAGGTTGGTAAAGGTCTTTTTTATATATTTAATGATTTTTTAATGACTCCTTTGATTATTTTACCAGCAGTAGATGAAGTCTGTCAATATAGCTATTCGTACATATCTTAAAAATATCAAACATATAAATAAATGCAAGAGGTTCTATCACTTTGTGAGAGTGATAAATAAATTACAAACATGTTCACACGTACATAATTAACAATAAATTAATGAAAGTCGAAATTGTTTATTGAAGTATAAACTGTCAATTTCACTCCATTATGATATCGCGATATCGTAGGGCACAAAGTTGAAAATCCCTCACTGCGTTTTAAGAGCGACCCTTACATGTCTTTTAATTATTACTTAGATAATAATTTAAAACACGAAGAAAATGTATTAATTTTCTTGAGAAATTCTCGTCGTAAAGTGACAAGAAATGAAAAAGAACAACGAATACATTTTTGCGCGTTGAAACAGTGTTTCGTGATGATTAATTTCCTCTCCCACATTTTGCTGCGTGAAGCGGGAGCCACAGCTGGCAAGGTACAATTCAGTCAATATACAGAGAATAAACGATGTGGCCGTTAGCGAAAATGGCAGAGAAATTACAGCAAACAAAAAGGGAGGAATTATGGATTCATCGGAAAACTAATCAACATTCGTGACCATTAATTGTGTGACAGAGACAAGAGACACGAGAAAATATATCGAACAGAGACGTGATGAATTGCAGGGAATAATATACGATATTTTTCAAAAAGACGTATATCAAATGAAGTCGGCGAAAAGACTGAACAACTTATTCGGCGGAGACAGTTGGCAGAAAATCCATAGTCAATATGAGAAAGCGAAAACAGAGAGGTGAATGAGTCAATTAAAATGAATGTAACTAATGATTTAACCGTAAATGTAATTAATTACATTTCAGTGTCCATTAATATTGTAAAGAGTATTAAAAACCAAAGAAAGTAGCTTTGAAGCAGTAGTAAAGAAGATAGCCAGTAGAAAAGCGATTACTTTTACGGCATACTTAACGTGCGAATGGTTCAAATTTTAGCACTAGTGCTAAACGGGTCACGGTGCTCAAAAAGTTCAGATAAAACTGTGAATGCAACAAAGAAAACAAAATATTTTCACCTTCTTCGCTACAACTGATCTCAATGATACAAGGAACCCAATTAAGTGATTTGTATATTTTAATGAAAATAAAAATAAAATCTGTAAGGCTGTCAAAATATGTATGACACACGTGTTAAAAGTGAATTTATTTTGCTCATAGGACTGAGCCACTCGGCGTTTCTGCCTAATTCCCTTAGATTAGCATAGATTACCACTTTTATCACTCGAATCACCAATAACAAGTTTCACTTAATAGTTTAAACCTGAATATTAAGGATAATCATTCATCAAAGCTGTGATGAAATCGTAAATGTGATGGTCGCAATTACATTGCATGTTGTAGTCCTACACGACTTTGCAGTTGTTGATCGTTCAATGCTTAGTTGTGTGGGGAGAGGCTACTTTTGGACCCAAGTACACCGCCCGGGTCATCTCTTAATGACGACGATAAATAGCACCTGCCCGTGGGGTTGCTGACATGTGCACCGCTCCCCCGTGAGCGCCCCTCCCTCGCGAGCGCAAGGGATCTCCGCGTGAGCGATGAGCCGCGCCGCGCACACACGCGAGTGCTTATGACACGCGCCGGCCGGGCGGCGTGGGCGGCTGATGCGCTGCAAATAGCGCGGAGGCGGTGGGGGTGGCTGGAGGCGGCGGTAGGCGCCAGGGGTGGTGGGGGTGGTAGCGGCGGTGGCGGCGGTGGCGGCGGTGGTGGTGGCGGCGGTTGCTGCGGCGGTTGTGGTGGTGGCAGTGGCGGCGGTGGCGGCGGCGGCGGCGGCGGCGGCGGCGGCGGCGGCGGTGGTGGTGGGGGTGGTGGTGGGGGTGTGGTGGCGGCGGTAACGGTGGCGGCGGCGGCGGCGGCGGCATTGGTTGTGGTGGCGGCGGTGGCGGCTGCGGCGGTGGCGGTGGCGGGGCGGTGGCGGCGGTGGCGGCGGTGGCGGCGGGGCGGCGGTGGCGGGGGGTGGGGGGGTGGGGGTGGAGGCAGCGGCGGCCGCTGAGATGGAGGCGAAATTAGCGGTCGAGGAGTAGATGGAACGCTAGCGGTGCTGTCAAAGAACTGACCATCGTGACTCAAGAAGGGCTTTGTGAGGGGGTACACAGGCACAGGGGAAGAAGAAGGAAACGATTGTGGTGAGAACCCGGAGAATGATGAGAGTATGACAATGAGCGGATCAGGAGTAGAAAAAAACTTGTTTACAATAAGCAAATGTCAATAAAAATGACGAACAAGAGGGCAAGGAAGGAATCGAGAAATGGGTTAAGAATAGGAAAAAGAAGGCAACAAATGGCACCAAACGGGCGATAAAGCTTACTAGAAGATAAGGACGAAAAAAAAAATGATGACGCAGAGGACGGAAAGACGAGGAAAAATGCAGAGATGATAGTTGAGAAGAGATTGAGGTGGTGAGAAGGCGAAACAAATAGAACAAAAACTAAGAAAAGAAACAGCGTTAATAAAGAGGATGCGTTGATGAGAAATGAGAATGACAAGGTGAAGGAAGAGGAGAAGCAAACGATGCACGAGAAGAAGGGAAAGGAAGTGGTGGAGACAGAGGTGGGAAAGGGATAAGATAAGCAGATACTAAGCACTATAACTGATAATCCAAAGGACAATGCCAGCAGAGGCACATGAGGCGCCTACGACCATCAGGGCGGCGGCGGAGGCGGAGGCTGAGGCTGAGGCGGAGATGGTGGCGGAGGCGGGTGCAGAGGCGGAGGCGGAGGGGAGGCGGGAGTAGAGGCGGAGGCGGAGAGGTAGGCGAAGGCAGACGGAGGCGGAAGTGGAGGCGGAGGCGGGGGTGGAGGCGGAGGCAGAGGCTGAGGCTGAGGCGCAGGTGGAGGTGGAGGCGGTGACGAAGACGAAGCCAAAGACGGAGGCGGAGAAGTAGGCGAAGGCAGAGGCGGAGGCGGAGATGGTGGCGGAGGCGGGTGCAGAGGCGGAGGCGGAGGCAGAGGCGGAGGCGCAGGTGCAGGTAGAGGCGGAGGCAGAGACGGCGCCAAGTGCAGGTGCAGTGCGAGGGGGCGGCGACTGAAGGCTCGATAAGGCCCCCGGCGTTCGTCCTCCTCGCGCGGTCGGAGTCATCGGCGGCCGCGGAAGAGTAATTGGCGCTAAAGATAGCGCGGCGCGGCCCCCGCGCAGATAGGCATCTCGGGCGGGCACTACTCCCCGCGCGGAACCGCTGCGGGGCGGGGCGGGGCGGGGCGGGGCGGTGAGGACCGCACAACGGCGCCCTGCGAACGGAGAAGATGCCCCGCGGATCGCAGATGGCCAGCACTTCCGACGGCCTTAGAGGCAGAGGCGGTGGCGGCGGAAGCGGCGCTGGCGGCGGCGGTTGTGGAGGCAGTAGCGGTTGCAAAGGTGGCTGTGAAGGCGGTAGCAGGGCGCGGAAGCGAGAGTTAGGGCGGGAAAAGGCGCAGAATTCAGAGATGGGAATACGATCGTCTTGGGTGGCGGCGGAGTGCTGCGAGCGGGGTTGAAGATTATTTGGGTAGCGGTGGCGGTGGCGGGGGCGGGGGCGGGGGCGGGGGCGGTGGCGGTGGCGGTGGCGGTGGCGGGGGCGGGGGCGGGGGCGGGGCCGGTGGCGGGGGCGGGGGCGGGGGCGGGGGCGGGGCGGTGGCGGTTGCGGGGCGGGGGCGGGGGGCGGGGACTGTGGCGGGGGTGGGGGCTGGGGCGGGGGCTGGGGCGGGGGGTGGGGCGGGGGCGGGGGCAGGGGCGGGGGCGGTGCACTCAAATAGATGTCGGCAGAGAACGAGGATGCCGAAATTCAGGAAGCTATTGAGGAGTCTGGAACAGAGGGAAGTTTGAGGCTCTCGGGTCAGTCTCCAAATAAACGAACGACTTACGTGTGGGAAAGATATGAAATTATCATTCAATACCATAAATTTCTTGACGAATGGGAGTGATTTTAGTGAACATGATATTTTCCATTCGAATATCACAAAGTTTTAAACACTTGTTAAAATGCTTAGTTAATGCTAAGAGTCACAGTTTTTTTAATCATTTCCTCATGAATATACACTTATAAGGAATTCACTGTAAAAAATGTACGAAAAGGAACTGAAAAGTTGGTTCAGTACAGTCATTTACGTGACGCAAGTAAAATTCGAGGATTTTCCCATAAAACGTACATTAGAAGTGCCCGTCATTGATGAAATGACAAAATGGATTAGGGATTGATCCATACTCCATTCCGATTAGATGTTTCGATTAAAATATTCGTCTATTTATGTTACCAAATTTGAAACAAGAATGTTGATTACTCTGTCGTTTATCTGTGGGTGTAGTAACTGTGTTATCTTAATTCGTGAATGGTAGCAAAGAAATAAGTATCAAATCAAAGTATCACAAAGTTATTTATCATTCTTTTCGTACTACTTATGAAGTAGTTAGTAACACGAACTACTCAAATATACTGCTAGTACGTAACACGATTATAAATAACTACGTAAACGTTTTTATATGACTTTTCCTGTTCTCATTTCATTACTTTCCTGTATCATGGTCCTTCTGGAATTCAAGCCGTGGAATTACATAATATCGTCCACACCTTTCTTTCTCTCCTAAATATTGAGCGCTTGATAACGATTTTGTCGATCAGAATCACATCGAAACCACTTCGTGAAGGGTCAGATTCGAAGTCAGTGTTCGACCCCCATGATGTCTTCTTCCTCACTGGATTTCTTCCCTAAGAAGTTCGTGACCAACAAGTCCTGTCCGTACACGCCCTCTCTTTGCGTGCACCGATGATGACCTAGTGTTCCCAATTCATGAATGTCAGTTTTGTCTGTACATCAGAAGAAGGTTGGCTAGTGAGAGCTTATTACAGAAATTACGTAATTTTATAGTGAGAACAAGATAAAATTTAAATGTTTTCTACCTATTTGTGAAGAATTGATTGAAAAAACTAACTTGCTGAATAAAAGAAATGTGAAAGCATTTTTTAAATAATAGGGAGGTTAATTCTTAATTTTAAAAAGATACTTTTTGTACATTAGTGAACTTAGGGGAAGATAATTGCTTTTTTAGGATTTTTCTAAGAGAACTTTACATGTTTACAATGATGCGTAAAAAACTTAGACACATTGTATAGAGCGCCTGAAAGGCCTCTTCGCATTGTGCTGTTTCAGAGCCTTGTATAAAAAATTGCATTTATGTTGGTATTACTCGCGCAACTTTTCTTGCACAATGACCTTGCTTGCCCTTCCCTGTCAGAATAAACAGTTGAAGGCAAAAGCTCGCACGAGCACTGATGACAACATTCCAAACGCATCTTCATTGACGCGAAATATAATTTTTTTTTAATACAAGAACTTATCTATCCGTTATTTTCTCCAAAAACCTAAAGAAATAACGGAAGCAGATAATGATCTATCACAAGAGATACCAGGAACTCATGAGAAAGTTAGAACGCAAATCATTGTGAAAGTTGCAAAGGCATGACTGATTCTCCAGAGATTGGCATTGCTTCATAAAATCTAGTGGTCGATTTCGTAACTAATACCCACACTCCACCCGCATTTCTTCAATCCATCGTTCAAGAAACATTGCACGAGTAACAGCAACCACATCATTCGGGAAACAAGTGAACACTTCCAGCATCTATTATGATTATTTTGAGTTACATTATCTTTTGTTTGAAGCTGCAGCTCGTGCTACCAACATAATATCTGTTGCATGCGTTCTCACCAGCAAGCCACTGCGGAGAGACTTGCCTGATACGATTCACTTTTCCAAAATTCACCATTTTTATTATTTTGACGATTGACAATGACATTATACCAGCACGTTTTCTTGAGCCCCGGAATATCTACCCCCACTTCTTTCCCAACATTAGTTGCATTAAGAATAAATTATAACAATGAAAGTTGTAGACAAAATCTGGTGACGAGGAATGTTCGCTCCCGTGTATTAAAAACAATTTTGCAGGGAAAAATGAACTACAAATTCGACGTAAAATTCCTTTCATTAAAATAACCAAACCCCCCACTCCTCTCGAGGACTCAAGAAAACGTGCAGGGATAATAGAAAACTCATAAAATGTAACCGACTTTCGTACTATTCATATCGAAAAAATATTGAAAATGAAGTACTTGAAGAGACCGTTGTCGAATAAAGCGAATCCGAGCCATGTGCCATCATGAGCACTTATGTCACCTGTGTGCACCCGGTCGGGGCTCAGATTCGTATCATGAGCCTATGTAAACGAGGGTAACGAAGGCTGTGATCGCTCGTCGACCGCGCTCGTCTGTCTATTCCGGCTGCGCTGCGAGAATTTTCGGTCGCCTGACGTGACGTCACGCGAGCTCTTACTTCCTGGCCGCGCACGTCACAATCCGTCTCTCTAGGTCAACTCCGCCTTTCGAGCGGACGTGAATTATAGAGGGCGTCTCCTGGGCCCCGGCACGGGGTGGGCGGTTTGCTGGCCAGCGCCCGCTACAACCGCCACCCACACCACCGCCCACAACGCGCCCCGCCATTTCCGCGCCCCTGCCCTGAACCACCTCGCCCCGTCTCGCAAACCACGCCCTTTCCCGCCCGCCCCGCCCCCGGCATCGCCCCTTCCCGCCGCATTTTGCCGCCGTACGTGTCTCCCTGACATTCTTCGTCACTACCAGCTGTTCCTCGTCATACCTCTACTCTCTCTCCACTTGTCTCTTCGCCCTACCGCGCCTCTTCCTCTCT
The DNA here is from genome assembly GCA_038098605.1 of Gryllus longicercus. NCBI lineage: Eukaryota > Metazoa > Arthropoda > Insecta > Orthoptera > Gryllidae > Gryllus > Gryllus longicercus. Next base: position 7,159 of record JAZDUA010001439.1, read on the forward strand.
TTCTTCCCGCCCCTCTTCGCCCCTCTTCGCCCCTCTTCGCCCCTCTTCGCCCCTCTTCGCCCCTCTTCGCCCCTCTTCGCCCCTCTTCGCCCCTCTTCGCCCCTCTTCGCCCCTCTTCGCCCCTCTTCGCCCCTCTTCGCCCCTCTTCGCCCCTCTTCGCCCCTCTTCGCCCCTCTTCGCCCCTCTTCGCCCCTCTTCGCCCCTCTTCGCCCCTCTTCGCCCCCTCTTCGCCCCTCTTCGCCCCTCTTCGCCCCTCTTCGCCCCTCTTCGCCCCTCTTCGCCCCTCTTCGCCCCTCTTCGCCCCTCTTCGCCCCTCTTCGCCCCTCTTCGCCCCTCTTCGCCCCTCTTCGCCCCTCTTCGCCCCTCTTCGCCCCTCTTCGCCCCTCTTCGCCCCTCTTCGCCCCTCTTCGCCCCCTCTTCGCCCCTCTTCGCCACTCTTCGCCACTCTTCGCCACTCTTCGCCACTCTTCGCCACTCTTCATCATCCTTCACCACCCTTCATCACCCTTCACAACTCTTCACCACACTCCGCCACTGTCCGCCGCTCTCCGCCACGTGGTATGAAGAAATATTAAATTAATACAACATAGTCCTTCAATTCATTGTCAAATAAATAATAGTAGGATCTCTGAATTTATAATCGCAAATTTAAAGTTGTCTTGGTTAACTTTATGAGGGATAAGGTTTACCTATGACGTAATCATTTTGTTGAATATGAAACATTAGATCCCTTTTAAATATTTTTAAAATAAAAACGAAACTCATCTTACACTTGTAATCCATAATCATGTTTTCCGATTATCGAAAACTATAAATATCTTAAGAACTTCTATGCAAATCCCAAAGAAAATTACTTTTTCTTTTGTAAGAGTGGAATATGATGTTATTCCTGCAGCATCATTTAGTTGTCTCAAAGACATGTAATTCTGGGCTTAAAATCACCGTCAATGAACCTCGCAAGGTTGCACATGACACGGTAAACATGATTTTCGGATACAATGTATCACACAGTCATATAACAAAATTCTTCTCTTAGTGCAAACGTTTGTGTACTATACTATCCTCACGGTTTCTTACCTCTTGTGGTGTTCCATTATTTGAAATCAGTGTCTCAAATGTACCACATGTTCTGGCAGTAGATTATTCCCTAACAGGGTTCCCTTTTTCGCTGACGTACACTTAATTCATTTACTTCTGCAAGACTATACTTTAGGAGCATAAATGTAATTTCACTAAATTAATAATTTTTTTCTAAGAAGAAACGAAATTAATGACATGAAATATGATTTTTTTGTTTTTTATTGAGCCTTCCTGAAATATTTGATGCCTGCTTATGTACACCCGTGTGATAAAAGTATATAATTGTCCGTTGATTACACTTCAGCACATCATATTAAAAGTATTTAAAGTCAGTAGAGTATTTTTACTCAATTGAACCACAATCTTGTTTTTCAAATTGACATTCAAATTCTTTAACACTCCATTCATTTCAAGATACCTGTTAGGATTCTTCATAACCAGCTTTTGAACGTTCTTCACTCTTGTTCAATCTAATCTACATCAATTCAATTCTGAGATCATGTGTATGAAATAACGCAACAATATTAAATGAATTTCGAGCCTTACTCTTTTACTCTAAAAATATGGCGCACATCATTTTCTTCCCAGAAAAACACAGATATTTTTTCGAAGAAGATAATTCCTTAGAAATCTACAAAATTCTAAAAAAAACTTGCCTCGAACAACTCTTCCCTCACATCTCCTACTCTGAGTTCTACCTCTTTACCGCATTTGTCCCTCTCATCATTCATCACTCACCGCACCGCCATTCGTGAGTGCACTTCTCGCCTAACATATCTTGCCACTTATCGCCCTAGTCATTACTCCACTAAATGATCTCTCAGCACCGGGCGTCACCGCACTCCTGTGTGTTTGAGAGCATCTTGCAGCGCTGTTGCTCGGACCAACCTCCACTGAAATACCGTCAATCGTCTTTTCTATTCTCGATTAAAATTTAATCACTTACAGACTCATTTTTCAGATTGAAATATTAATAATTTTTGTAATAATTTTTGCCCCCTTCATATTGTCTTACACACACTTCTGAATATTTATGAAAAGTCTAAGCGAAGATTATAATTGTTTGCGTTTAATCTTTTTTTTTGAAATAACTTATATATGCACGAAATTTACAAACTTTAATGCTACAGACATTTTCACTATATCTCGTTGTCTTTCGATTTTACCATTTTTTATGTTTTTACAAAAAAGAAAATGTGATCTGATTTCTTGCTTCAGGGAGCATTGCTTCCGAGAGCATTGCTTCCGAGAGCATTGCTTCAGAGAGCATTGCTTCAGAGAGCATTGCTTCAGAGAGCATTGCTTCAGAGAGCATTGCTTCAGAGAGCATTGCTTCAGAGAGCATTGCTTCAGAGAGCATTGCTTCAGAGAGCATTGCTTCAGAGAGCATTGCTTCAGAGAGCATTGCTTCCGAGAGCATTGCTTCAGAGAGCATTGCTTCCGAGAGCATTGCTTTAGGGAACATTGCATTAGAGAGCATTGCTTTAGAGAGCATTGCTTTAGAGAACATTGCCTCAGAGAGCATTGCTTTAGAGAACATTGCCTCAGAGAGCATTTCTTCATAGAGCATTGCTTCAGAGAGCATTACGTCAGAGAACATTACGCTAGAGAGCTTTGCATCAGAGAACATTACTTCTGAGAACATTGCTTCAAAGAGCATTGCTTCAGAAAGCTTTCCGTCAGAGAACATTGCTTCAGAGAGCATCAGTTGAAAACATTCAGTTCAAATAATTCAGTTCAAACCTTTTTTTCTTTATCAGATATTCTAGAACTTGCAAGTTAAAGTGTCCTCTTCAGCTTCTCAATTTACGCCGTCTCCTTCACAAAAATTGACGCTACTCAAAGGATTTACTCCATCTCAGGTTATAAAAGCCCTAGGATGAATAAGTTTCGCTTAAAAAAGTGAAGACTCCACGTCAGACTTGCGTCACGACTTCACACCTCTCTGCACCTCCATTTTCACGAGAATCCGTCTTCTTCCCCACCGCACACTTGCCATCATTCTCGCGTCTTATCTGTCTTCTCCGAGTGTTCAGTCGTCGTAACCTGCCCGTCGCGTCCTCTTCTCTCACTGCCGCCCCTCTCGGGCTGGCGAGTGGCGATTAGGCCCTGGCGAGCACGCGAGGGGGAGGGGAGGGGGAGGGGGGAGCGTTATCGCGCATCTGCCGGTTATTGCACTTTAAACACACGCCGCCCGGCGGGCGATGCGCGAAGCCTCGTTGCATGCGGCTATCAGCTCCGCCCATCGTCGCCTCCGCCCCCACCCCCACCCCCGCTCCCGCTTGAGGACGTGGCACATCCATCATCGGCCGAATGAACAGGCGGCGCGGTGCGGCGCGGCGGCGTCGGGCAGCCCGCTTCTCGAATTTGGAAACTGGCCGATTCGGCCCGGAAGATAAGCGAAGAGGTTGCCTCCAACGTCGTTTGCGAGGAAATGTACGCACAGAGCCCGTTTCTGGCTGGTGATTGTGTAGTATATTGAATGTTTTCGATATAATGCAGATGGGAAACAATGGTGATTCAGATCTTTAGAGTTACACGATGAAGAAACGTAAAATTTAAAAAAAATGTGTTTCTTTCACGACTTTGCGCACTTATCAAGTGACCCTTGTATTCGATGTACAGATGGATTCGGGGCTTAGGTACATTGTTTTCTTATTAATCATCATAGTCATATATAAACTACCCGCCGAATATTTTTTATTAATATTTTAATTAAGGTCCCATCAACATCTAGGTCATTAGCGACCACAATTGGATTTAACGATATAGTAACTACGAAGATGACATGATATGGTGATGATAGGAAGCGAAAGGGCAAACACAAATACAACCATGCCCGAGGCGGGATTCGAAACAACTGTCTTAACTATCTCGGCCAACCGGACGGCACTGAATACTTTAATACGGACAGAGTCAATATATTATCCATACCAAAAAAAAAAAGTAAAGAATTTCCAGAACATATTCATTGAATTCAGAATATTCCGAATGAAACTTTGTTCAATACATCAAGACATCTTCAATGTTACTAAGAAAGAAAATAATTAGTTGTTATCATTCCACTTCTGAATCAAGTTAAATCTTTACCGTATTATATTTTTCTGTAGAATACAGACGTTCCATTCCTGTCACATCGCTATCGATTGACGTCAAGAGTACTTCAAGTTTTCAGTAGGTTTCATCACCCCTTTGACAGGATCTCTAGCCGTGCACATTTCATGTCTCTGACATTTCCTGCTTACGTTCTTCCTCCTCGCACATCCTCGCTATCAACCATTCTAAGGAAAAGAAGGTGAATGGGTAAAATGGAGTAAATATTAATTTACGCTTCAAAAATAATTGTAGTCGAGATCAAACACTACGATGTTCAGCTGACATACCTGTTATTTCACATGTATTTGGGATGTCATTTAAATAAACATTCTTTTTTAATGATTGATCACAGAAAAAAGATATTCCAGTAAGCGACAATGTTAAACAAGAATATCAAATGATGCGATTTTTCCCTTCGAAAAACGTCGTCATGTTGACACTCTTCGGAAAGCAAGCCCCCCCCACCCCCCATCTATCCCCGAGAGAAAATATCTTCATACATCGATGAAACGTTGCGCAGTTCGCGCGTCGTGTGTCGCCTGTCGCGCATTTGCGTTGACATCGCGGAAATATCGGCGTCGGAAGCCCCCTGACTAGACGGGCGCACGCGGAGGCGGTGGCGGTGGCGGTGGCGTTATCGTCGGCGCAGGGCGTCAGGTGGCGTTTCGCGCGTGCGTGGGCGAGACAACGCCCCCTGTCAGTCACCCGATGCTTCATCACGGCGCCGCGGCCATTGTGGGCCGTGTAATGTACCTGAGCACAATGCAGGTCGGTGGACGCACGCTGCAAAGTGAATTGAATTAGAGTAGTCTAACGGTAGGGAAACTTGGGAGAAGGACGAGATGGAAGCTGCACTTTTACCGCAATGAAATTACGAAAACAAAAATTTTTCAATAGAAAAAAATTGTTACAACTGGAAGACACCTTTCAATATTGTTTACCTGACACGTCCCAATGACGGAACGATTTATTTATAGTTATTTACGTCATAATGTAATCATTACGTAATAGTTATTTACGTCATAAGAACGGAAAATGTCACATAACGAGTGAGATGTTAGGAGCCAATGCTGGAATTTCTAACGAGTACAGTAACCCATCCGCGCATGTGTCATAACACGTTTTATTTCGTACTATATTGCATTTCCAAACTTTTTTTTAAAATATCTTATTGGAATATTTCACGATGTACGAGTTGTCCACGGCGCCAGAAGCATCTAGAATCTTGATATCCGTGTAACAATTGCAGTGCCATGAACATTTTAAAATGGGATTGAAAGATAAAAAGATGCTTCGGAAACCGATAATAGATGAATCCAAAGGATCAATTGAACAATTAATACCTCAGAAATAGGATGAAAGACATTAAAAAAATAACGAAAAATGTTGTTTCTGGAAAAAAATAATATTAACACGGTCAATAAGAATATTATGACCTTCAGTCTTGGTAAGAGGTTCCTATTACAGCTACACGACATTGTAATATACTTATAATAACTTACATTATTTATTAAATATGAGTTATAAATAATTAAAATTAATTATTTATAACATACATTATTAAATAACTTACATTATTTATTTATATTTTAGAATTAAAAATAAATACGTTTTCTAACTTCATACGTTCTGTACATTTCTTTTGTAAATGATTGTGAATTTCCTTCGCATTATTGTGTCCAACTGCATCGTTGGTGCTGCCTGTGTATTTAAAAAGCAAATCAGAAACGTTGATACCAAATTTTCAAGTTCAGACGTTGGTATGAGATTACATTACAGTACACTGTATCGTAAAGTCCCTCTTTCCTGCCTGCTTTGAGGAATGTAAACAACCAAAATGCGACATGTATGAAATAAATGGTTTTTTATTATCCTTGTTCCGGTAAAGGGTTACTTTTCCATTGTGTATGACTTTTATTGTACACTTAACGTTTAGTGATAGTTTCGTCTTGCAATGCTTATAGGATGTTTAGAAAAAGGTCGAAACCTGCACCGAACATAATCACTTCATAGAAACTCCGGCGTTCTCTTACAGTCAAGTTTGGAAAATAATATTTTATTTTCTGTATCGATAAAAAATAATCTCTTCTCATAAAAAAATGTATTTTATGAAAGTAAAAATGAGGAAACTATTTTAAAACAAATTAAATATTCAGTCTTTTGGCAGCCCAATCAAAAGGCGTTCATTAAATTTCAGGTCCTCTAAAAAATTATCATCTTCGATGTAATCAAACCTCTCGCACTAGAGCGCGATTCAACGAACCCGCCTGCCAGACATCGCTTCGTGGTCGTGACGACTGATTTCACCCCCCCCGCCGCCGCGCGCGCTGCCGTCGCCTTTGCGGTGGAAAGCGGCCATGAGATGTCTCTCGCAGAAGAGAAGCCTAATGAAGGCGACGGACGTGAATTAATAGCCTCGCGAATGCACGGCCAATTGAAAAGGCCCGCGCGCCTGTGATTCGCTGGCAGATACGACCTCTCTCACCGCGAAGTGGAAGTAGACGAATGTTTCACCGGCTGATGCAAGCAACAAGAGATCTCATTTGATACAACGCGAGCGATGAACCTGCTGCGTTAGCTCAGGGCAACATCTACTGCCAGTGCAGTGACTCTCACAGGACGGACCCTGCGTTCGTGTCCCGACTGTGGCGGGTTTTCGACACTAGGTAGATATTAGGTCGGATATCAGCTATAATCAACTTCACAGAGAATTAAAACTAGGACCGATCAACGATTTTATTACTAGTTTTCCAATCATCCTTTGAATCCCTTAAAATTACCCCCACTGGCGCACTATTTTCATTAGGTAAAACGTACCAAAACTCCAAAAGAATGAGATTACGGTAATAAAGGATAATTTATAACCCCCATAATGAAGTAAAACTAAAACTTTTCAAAAAGTTCCAAAAATTTGATTAAATAAAACAGAAAGGAAAGAAACAACTAGCAATTAGGTATTTTATATTATGAAAATGCAGATGTTGCCACATGGTTGCAGTAATTAGGTATGTCAATAATCAAGCCTAAACGTAAAACAAATGTGTTTATCAATACCCCTGAAAGGCAGCAATTCCGAACAGGTGAATCAAATTTTAAAAAAAGGTAGATACTCGGTCTAATTCAGTTTTTGTTTGGACGAGAAATTCTAGTGAGCGCCTGCTCTGATTGGTGTTTTTCCTTGGTTTCTCTGAACAATACGAGGTGAATGCCTGAGTCAAACCCTAACAATCGGGCTACAACTTCGCGCGATCTTCCCTTTCTCATCCTTTATTCCCGGTCTTTCCTTTTATGTGAACCGTTACAATTACATGCACTACACCACCACACCTGTCGGGAGGCCAATCAGAAGCTTGGAGGGTGTCCCTTGTGGGGGGGGGGGGTCCGCTAGCGGAAATATCTGGAGGAGAGACTAAGTCAACGTGTAGGTCATCGCCGGATCTAGCAGAAGAGAAACGCTAACACTTGCGATATAGCAATCACTACACTTAAGGGACTAATGACCTAGGCAGTTGACGTTCCCAGAAATAATCAATCAATGAATGAACAATTAACAATGAATAATTTGTACTTCCATAACCTTTTTGGAGTAAAGAACTGTACGCATATTTGGGGGGGGGGATATTAATGATCACATGAAATTGTTCTTCTTACATCAAACGGTAACTTTTCGATCGAATTCATCGTAACACTCCGATGAAGCAAAAACTGTTCAGTAGCATATAAAGCATTTTTTTCTTTTTGCAATTGATAAGTTTGAACTTTTTTGTAAGTAACATCAACTGTTTTAAAACACATGTATATTAAAAATCTTAAGTTATTTTATAATCAAAGGCGTTCATGAATTTTCATGATCTAAAATATAATCAACAATTTTTAGTTCAACGAAATTTTTGGAAATTTAATTAATATTGCTTATGAAAGCAAGATGTTTACTTACTCTTTCAAATATTAAAATACATCGGTAGATTCAAAAGGTGATATTATATTGCATTGGTTTGAAGATGTATTTCTGAATATAAAATGCAAGTTTTTCAATGTCCCTAAAAGTTGTAAATGTTTGACGTACCACACTTACGTTCTTTTAAGAAGCTTATTTTTATTTAGTTCTTATGAGATAATGGCCAGTCAGAAATTGTTCATTCTGTTAATTTGTTAACAATAATATATCAATTCAAGATTTGAACCGACGGTGTTTACTGTAGCAATTTAATGGAATTCAAGTAAAATAACTACCTTTGAGCATTTGTTTGTGGAAAAAAGTACTTTCGTTCACTGCTTATTGGTTCCACTGAGAATGAACATTTTTAGAGACGCGTGCTTCAAAGAAAATGAATCACTGGAAACCACAACATAACCTAAACATGGAACAACATTAATTAATAAGGCATATTGCGCACGATATGAAGTGGCTTAGGCATACTCATTACATAATTTGGAACACCGTTCCTGTCGTCACTTCTGACGGAGCTTTTATTAGTGAGACAAATACTAAATTTCTGTGCCATCTACGTATAGAAATCTACATACATCTATGTAAATCATCTGCATCTACTATTACGTAATTGGTAAAATAATTACTGTTTCAAGTCGGCCTATAGTATTTACGATATCAGGAACTGAATTCCATTGCTAAAATATTCCAAGATCGCTTTACTACAAGTAAATTAATATTGTTGGCCAGTATCGTATTCATTACTCGTAAATACATGATTTCTTATTTACTAAATGTTAAAATAACTTCAAAACTTTGTAATACATAAATGAATTATAATTTGGTAAGAAAACTGAAAGAAATCTTACAGGTTGTTTAAAACACGCCAACGAAATATATGGCGAAAGGTTATTTCTTATTGTTAAATATTTCCAATTGGCGGTGTGAATTTGTGTTCAAAGTCAGCAATTGGGATTAGTATCTTCAGTACGTTCAACCACATCGGGAAAAGTGCATTTACTACATTGTTCCTTTAGCTCCGCTATTTTGCTCCAAACCCTCTATTTTTACTCTCGAACGCAGCAATCTCTTTTACTTCAACTGAAAGGGCGTAGAAACGTTAGCTCGGGGGGAGTGTTTTTCCAGCCAACATTCCAAAAGCAAGCAACGGGGAGATTTCAATCAAGTGACGAGTCCTCTGGCTTAGGTATTCCCAGAACGCGCCTTGATTAATCGCTGCCAGGGCGCTCGTCACCCCCACCCCACCCCTCCCCCGCCCCCTCTGACCCCAAATGTCCGGTGGAGGGGGGCTGCAGCGCAGGCGGGTGGCGCGCACTGTGGCCTGTCTCCGCGGAAACGGTGCCAATGAGAGTAAGTTCAGCCACAAGATAATTGAAACTGAAATGTTGGGTATAGTTACCCCAGAATACTCTTTCCAAATTTGGATGCATATTTGAGTATAAAATGGAATCGACAAACATAAGATGCAGTCTAAAAGTTTGAAATATCATATTCTTAAAGATAGAGTGAAAAAATTGTAATGCACTTGTAAATTGTGTGGTATAGACATATACCATAGAGTATATGGGTCATTGAAATAGAAATTGAACAAAATATTGTAGACTACATGTTAGAAAATATTTAATATTTTTCTAAATCTCTTTTCGCTTTACAACGTCTAAAATATAGAAAATATTCTATAGTTTGTTGAAGCATTATCTTTGGTGTTTGAAGTTACGAAGCAAATATAGTTTCAGAAAGGTACCACCGAAAATGTCCCAAACGTTTGGCCCAATTCAGGGTGAAATGGACAATATAAAATACAACAACGTACTTTAATATTCTTATCAAACGTTATCAATCACTAAAAGTAATACTTTTAGTATTTTAAAATAATTTCAACGACAGATCTTTGTCAGAAGTTTAATATTGAAAATAACAAAAACTTAATTTATTATTTAACATTATATTTACTGTAATGTTGATATTACATTGCACTTGAACTATTATATTGTTTATTCTATTCAGTAACGGTTTCAAATAAGAAAATATATTTGAAAAAAAGTCAAGATTCAAAGTCATGAATTCCAGCACACTGCCAAAATACAAAAAAAAAAAAAAACGAAAGTAATTGATTTTCTTCTTTTGAACTCTTTGAGCCCTACAGACCACAGTGCGCCAGGGAAGCAAACAGTGGCAGTGGCAGGGGCAACGAGATTGGGTAGGCGTTGGCCGCGTCGCCCGACGGAGACGGACGAGGTGGCGGGGGCGGTGACAGCGCCGCGGCGGGGGAGCGAGGCTGCCAGGGCGAGATGACTGATTGAGGTGGCGGGCAGCGGAGGCGGCGGCGGCGGCAGAGGGTGCGAGCGCGGCGCCAGTCACCCTCGTTCGTTATGCGTGCCGAGTCGAGTCGCAAGCCAATACCGTGGGATTATTGATCCATACTCTGCTGTGCTTGCACGATTAATAATACATTATTTGCTTAGGTCTTGTCTTCTTAAAACGTAAAAGTGCAAGCATATGTGTTTTTCTTTCAATTACTTTTGAACTAATGATATGATTACATTAAAAGTATGTCCGAAAGATTTTGAGAAGCAAAAAGAAGACTTAGGGGCACGCTCTATAAAATGCTTCACCAGAATTTGCTTACTCCACTAAATGGTACTGGAAGAGCTGGCAATCGTCATCATCTGAGCTGAAGTGTTGCTGGGCGACGGGAGGACTGGCAGGGAGCAGTGAGCTTAGCGTTTAGGGTGGGTTGGGCGGGCGCAGCTTGCGGGGCGCGACGCAGACAGCAAGTTGGGATAGGCAGAGCGGGCAAAGTGGGTGGATGGGCGTGTGGAGATGTGAACTGTCAGGACAGGAGAAGTGAGCGGGGCGGAAGATGTTGACGGAGCGGGTAAAGCAGGTGGGGCTGGACAAGTGGGCAGGACGGGCGGAGCAGACAGGATGAGTTGACGGAGCGTGGAAAGCGGGTGGGGCTGGACAAGTGAGGCCGGACGGGGCGGAGCAGACAGGATGAGTTGAAGGAGCAGGGAAAGCGGGTGGGGTTGGACAAGTGGGCCTGACGGCGGAGCAGACAGGATGAGTTGACGGAGCGGGTAAAGCGGGTAGGGCTGGACAAGTGGGCCTGACGGGCGGAGTAGACAGGATGAGTTGACGGAGCGGGGGAAAGCGGGTGGGGCTGGACAAGTAGGCCGGACGGGCGGAGCAGACAGGATGAGTTGAAGGAGCAGGGAAAGCGGGGGTGGGGCTGGACAAGGTGAACAGGGTGGGAATGTGAGTGGGCGTGGCAGCAGACGTGGGCGACACGGGGAAAGCGGTCTCTGTGGGCGCAACGGGCGAACTAGGCGATCATGGAACCTTACGGTCAGGAAGTAATTGATTGATTGATTGATTAATTGTTACGCTTCAACTAGTAGGGTCATTAATTAAGTGTAGTGCATGAGTTGTGCTCGGGAGATGGCGGTAGTCCCCCCCCCCCCGCAGTATGGGCGAGACCTACCGTCGGCTAGTGGGGTATTCCCCAATCAAGTATCTCCCGCCAATGGTGCATCGTCACAGCCGGGACAAGTTCTAAGCTCTCGACCGGTTTCCCGGCATGTCTGGTAGTATAGTGCCTGTGATTGAGTGTAATGGGCGAGGACATAGGACAAGGAAGAGGAAAGGAACGATCGTGCGGGTCCCGTTTGATAGGGTACTGCTCCGGCATTCGCCTGGTGCTTATCGGAGAACCACGGAAAGCTATCGATTAGAGCAACCGGCCTCTAGGATTCTCCTTCAGAGAGCGACTGGAATTCGACCTAGCTGTCAAGCTTCGGTCGAAATGCTTGGCCACCATCGGGACTCGAAGTTGGGACCTTCAGGTCAGAGGCACTGCAGAGGCACCCTGAGCCATCTCTTCCGGTGTCAGGGCAGGAGAAGGGGGCTGACGGGCTGGGAGTGGTAGGGGCAAAAAGGGAGGACCAGACAGAGCGGATGATAGCGAGCAAAGAAGGCAGGATGGTAAATAAGTTTCAGTAATGCCGTTGTAATGGGCTAAATATAAATAAAATCATCATATTTTTTATTAAAAGTAAGTTTTAATGGATCGATCTAACCTGCTGAAAGAAGATACATGAAAGAAATTGAGTCAAATGAGTGAGATATCTACCATATGTAAAATGCAATAATACACGTAACACAAAACAAGGTTTCGACGTTTCTAGAATGAGCATTGGTAATTGAAGGAATTTATGGTAAAGGCAATGATAGTGTGACAAGAACAATGAGGTACGACCGTCTTTTAACCGAAGAGAGTAATGATTTTGGGTGAATAGAAGAAACTAGTTTACTTTCTCTAACATGCCCATGCTCTCAAAAATAGAGGAGCAATAGTAAGTAGGACCAATAGTAGTAGGACCATAATCAGATCTATAAATATTTTTAGGTTAACGGTGGCCTTTACCTGACGGCAACTGTATTTTATTTTTAATTATTGATATTAAGCCATTTCGAACTATCGACAACAATGAGAAAGGACAGCGCTATAAATATGCGATACTGTGGCAACCCACATAGACTAGGATGTGTCTTTCGATATTTAATTATTTCTAATAATATATCCACGAAAATGTTTCGATTTCCCAGTTTGAAGATGTTGCAAGTGAAATCAAGTGTTGAGTCGGGAGACGGTTCCAAACAAATTTACATCCAGCAGCCCCAAGTCCTACCGGGACAAGAGGATCGAGGCAGCGCCTCTGTCGAGCCAGCCGCCCACGCGGACGAGATTGCAGCCTTAAGTAAGTAGTGGGCCGAGCGCTCCGGCGACTGCGGAGGGCGGGGGCGGGGGCGGGGGGGGGGGGCGGCCGGCCGCTGCTGCCCTCCGCCGGGGGTCGATCGCGAGGTGCGACTGCAGCGGCGGGGCGGGGAAGGGCGTGGGCGAGGCGCGGGCGGCGGCGGGCCGGCCGGGCCACGCCCGGAACGAATGTCCGGGGCCCTTCGCCGCCCCCCGCCCCCCGGCCCCTGCCCCCACCCCCCGCCCGCCCGCTTTATTGCTCGTGTTCGTGCGCGGGCGGGGCGAGGCGGGGGCGGGGAGGGGGCGGGGTCGCCGCCGTGGAGAGTTGACCTAGTTTCGTCGCCGACACACCAGGTGCGCTGCGCTCGCCGTATCGCGGCCCCCCCGCCGCTGCCCGCCGCCGCCGCCGTCTTTCTGGATCGCGATCGCCCGTGCAGCGACGCGGCCTCCTCCCTGCAGCCCCTCCCCCGCCCCCCAACGGACGTCGGGATCTCTGGAGATTATACTGCGCGGGCCTGCGGCAGACACTTCCGCATTTTGGGGATGACCGGGAAGTGGCTCTGGCGGAGCCGCAATCGCCCTGACCTACGTCACGACTTTCCGAACCCAACACATTAGAGCGGGACGGGGCGGGGCGGGGCGGGTCGGGTCGAGCGGTCCGCTCTGGGCGGGAGCTTACGCCGAGCTCCTTCGATCTACTCAGAAGACGCGGCCGTCGCATAACGAGAGGCGAGGGAGGAAGGGTGACGCAATGGAGAAACGATTCCCAGAAAAAAAAGAGGCGAAAGTGGCCCTCGGGCGATCTCTTTTCATTTCGTTTAGGAATATTTCGTCTGTTGTAGAAAGGAACGTCGCACCACGAAAACTCATTGATTTGCCAAGACAGAAATTTCTACGTTTTTTGGTCATTGGGAAAGGAACTGTTGTATACAATTTTTTCTGGCTTCTATAATAACATTCATAAAAAGCCATTTAAGTGAATATCAACTGTTTGTATTCAATTTTTTCTGGCTTCTATAATAACATTCTTAGAGGCCATTTAAGTTAATATCGGAAGAATAGAAAGAAATGTTTTCTAATATTTTCTAAATAAAAATATTGAAAAATTTATTCATGATTTGTCATTTCAGTTATAGCGTCGTATTTATTTCATTTCTCTCCGTCTCGAAAACACTTTCGGGTGAAAATATGTATACATATTCTGTAGAGTATATAATGCTTACAAATGTTATGTCACAGTTTATTAACTTAGTTGCTAGGAGGGGAGGGATTTTAGAAAAAAACAATGACATGTTCTTTCAGTGTATTTATATTTAAATGAGAGGAATTTTCGCCTCTTTTAATAAAACGTCAGAAGAAACGTTTATAGTAATTCAGTTAAATATGAAGTTTTCAGCACCTAGAATGCAGCTGAATCTAATGCCATGGGACTATGTCCCGGAGATATGCGTTATTGCTTCTGAATAAGCAATAACGGACATACATTAAGGACCCGTGGGTTATTTTATTTTTTATATTTTTTCTGCTCCCTTTCTTTTGGACTATGGGGCACGTCATTAAACAAAAGCTATTAAGAATACACAGAGCAGAGGTTGAGCATATGCAATCCTGCGTGTTCTTCAGTCGAATATTTTTCTTAAAAGATTCCACGCAAACGTTTATAGCAATTTAATCTACGCGTGATATTATTGGAAGACATTGAAAAGATTATTGGCAGGAAGAGGATTTTTCGGTCTCAAAAATATGAGACTATAAAACAGCTTTTCATCCGCACAATATATATTTTGTAAAACATCTCCGTTGATCAGTTATTTTGAAAAAAAACTACCTAAAATATTATAGTCTATAAGAAAATCATAATATTTATGGTGTATTTTTCAATTAGCTAACGACAATCATTATTAATAAATACTACATTAATCACATTACGTTACGCAATGAATGTAACATCAGTCACCAGTACAAAATATTAATTAATACGTGCAAGATTCATTCATAGGTCGCTGTAAACATTAATTTGGGATACTAGAGAACTCGTTTGTATGGTTACATGAGGGCAAGAGCGAAAATTCCGGGGATAATGAATTATCTGGCACTGGTGTTCCTATCCTGTTCATTAAAAAAAAACTCTTTTTTTCTTAATATTACTTCGTAATAAATGTTCATTTGAGAATTGCGGGTTAGCAAGATGCTAAAATAGTATCGTGTCCCCAGTCTTACATGCATATGCAAATTACCTCCAGATCAAATTGGGCCATGGAAGAAAAACCCGGATGGCTAAATGAGTTTCAACGAGCAAGAAATTAGTACTGTAGGTACGCTTTCCCTGCGATTCTTTCTCGACGAACGTTTTTCTCATGTTCTCTGTAATTGACCTCATCAATTCGTAGTTAGTTAAATCAATTTTTTTATAAATTGAACATTACTGTCTTTCAAAAGCTCATATTGTGGTGAAAATCCTTAATTCCTCGCCTTGTGGTTTTTCAGAGTAATATTGTGCTCTCAATTACTGATTTAATTTGTATTCATATTTAGTTCTTAAAAGGCCACAATTGTGAATTTTCACATTTAAAGTTCATTAGTTATATGAAACAATGGATGTGTCAATTCATGCAAAACTATATTTTTGTCAGCCGCTAGTGAAAGCGGCTTCATTGAAGACGTAAACGGCAGGCTAAATGTTTAATTTATAGCACTAGTATTTAAAAGTGAAATGCGTCAATGCTGAAATGTTGAAATGAAACTGTAAGTTCAACAACAACAAAATTTTCCTCCGACTGTATTAGCTACTACTGATGTAACATAGCAGCCAATTTAGTGATATGCATACTTGCATTAAAATAGATGGAAAGTCAGTGAGGCTGTTTAAAACTAAAGTATGACACATGAGGTAAAAGCGATTAAATTTTGCTCGTACTACGCTTATCGGTCTCGTATCACAAACTTTCTACTCGTAAAATAAAACGTCATTTTTACCACTCGTACAATCAATAAAGATTCTCTATCTAGAACTCGTGGCCACATTAAAGAATAAAAAACGTGGAAGAAGAGAAAACGTTTTCGAGATTTTGATGTGAAATAAGAGTATACGCGTCTTATATCTTGACATAAGCATATATACGACGGTATATATTCATTTGTAGAATTCACATCAAAATTAAAGTCACTTAAAAGTATGATCATTAATGAACAGGCTTTACCATAATTTAAAAGGAAGACAGACAGGAGACAAATCATTGAAAGGCGAACAGTATAAAAATATATTTAGAATACGAAATTTATTTTGAATTCCTCTGAAACGACTTGCAGAATCCAATAGAATATCTCTAGTCTCTCATCATGAAATAGACTATGAAAATTAAGTTTAAAAGAATCCACATTGTGACACATTTATAAAACTATGAATAAGTTAATTCATAATTAAATCTGATATTTACTTTAATATTATTTATCTCAGAGCTATTAAGTGAAAATAAAACAAAAATGTTCAGATTTGTGGAGAGTGACACCACACAATAGGCAACAAACCGTCTTCAGTTTGGGCAACCAAGCTGTTGCAGTACGTTCGAAGTTATTTTGTGCTCTAATTAATATGTCTATTAAATTAGCGGATGTAAAGAGGCATTCATTGCGAGACACTAACATTAATTTGAATCTTATTCATTAAAGGTGCATTGAAAATATAATATTGTTCCCGTTGTCTGGTAATTTACAATAATTGGTATTAAATTCGTCCTCGTAAACACGATTATTAGTAAATTCAATTAAAATTCGATTACTGCCTTTATGTCCGAAAATCTAATATGTCATGAAGTCAACTAATTGTTTCATTCGCTCCGGCGCGCGTATGTTTAATATTTGTCAAATGCAGAAGTAATGAACATATTTGTGCTCTTGAGTGAACCGAATCCCGCCCACTGTCCAGGGCTCTCGCTGGCTGAGTGTTCAGGCCCACTGCGCGGTGCGGGAGCGCACGGAGCACAGGGCAGGGCGGACGAAGCCTCAGGAGGGTTTTACGGCCAGCCCAAGCCCACAGCGCCGATGCCTCTCCGGTGCCCCTCCGACCCCGCCGCCACGCCCCTTCGTCGCCCTCGCCGCCGTCCCCTGCTTTCGTCCCCGCCACCGCCCCCGGTGCTGCCCCCGACCCGCCACCGCCCACGCCGCCGCTCACGCTTCCATCCCCGCGGCCGCCCACGCCGTCACAGGCGCGCCCCCATCGCCCCCGTCTCTCCCACTGTCCTCACTGCCCCCGCCCTCCTTTTGCCCTCGTCGCTGTCGCTATCCTCGCTGCTCCCGTGGTCTTGTACCCTCGCCGCCTCTTGCGACGCCGATGCCCCGTCACCCCTCCGGACAAAAGGCCCCCGCCGCCCCCGCCGGCCCCGTTTCCCTCGTCGCATTTTTTGTACTCTCCATTTTCGCTACCCACGCCGCCTTCGCTGTTCCCGCCGCACTCAGCACTCCTGCCTCATCCACTGCCCTCACTACCCCCGATACCCTTTGGCTATCGCCGCCGCATTCCCCCCTCCCCCCGGTCCCGCCCCCTGCCACTTCCGCCATGCTGCCCTCACCACGATTACTCCACCGTCACCTCCTTCACCCTCGTCACTGCCGACTTCATCGCTCTTGCCACCCCGCTGAACCCGTCCCCCCCGCCGCTCCTGCGTCCGCAGCTCTACCCGCCCCCACTGCCTCACCGATCCCGATACGCCTGCCGAAACCGCCGTCCCCGCCGTCCCCGCCGTCCCCACCGTCCCCGCCGTCTTCGCCGCTCCAGCTGCCCATCGCTTCCCCTGTTGCCCCCATCGCCCTCTCCACCTTCACCACTCACGCCGCCTCCGAGATCCCCGCCGCCCCCACTGCCTCCGCCAATCCCACTGCCCCCGTAGTTCTCGCTGACTTTCTCTGGTCCCGACGCCCCTGCCAGCCTCGCTGCTCTCGCTACCAACGACGTCCCCCATAGTTCTCTACCCTCGTTTACCACACCCGCTCTCGCTTCCCGCCACTTCCGCCATCCCTTTCCCCGTCCGCCACCTCCTTCACTGCCATCCCCTCCGCCCCCGACGCCGAAGCCTAGGACGCCGACTGGGTCGATAAGTACTCGCACTGCGGGAGTACCCCGCTTCCGAGTTTACGGCCCCGACGAGGTGGGGCTCGCACTGCACGCGACGTTGGACCAGCATCCACGTCACGTGATATATGGTCGCATTGCAGGGCCAATCCCCGGCCTCCAACTTAAGTAATCATGTAATGCAGCCGCTTCTCGGGGATAGGAAATTGCCCCGGGAACGTCGATATGGTAATGTCCATTGGGCTCTCAGATAAGTGAAACGCAAGCGGCAAGGTCGCCGGGTGCAAAGTGTGAACCCAGATGCGCGTTACAACGTGGGCTGGATCTGATCACAAATACAAAACGGTAAGTGTGAACATCCAGAATAACAGGACACGAAACGCAATGCATTTTCGTTTGCAAGAGTTACCGATCCGATGGTGGCATACATCTTGTCTCCATATTTTACAAAATGATAAGAAAACGCAAAAATATATTTTAGGTTGGTTTCTAGAGATACATTTCATTTAGAAGTATACTATAATTATTTTGAAAGGATAAGCGCTTTCTTAATATAAATGGATGCTTGGGTGCAATTAAAATAATTTTTCCTTCTAATATTGCGGCTTATATCCGAAAAGAAAGATACGAGAAATCTAAAATACGAAGTAAGTACTCGTAAGTACAGTAACGCACTAATGAGAAACAACTAGAGGAGTGAGGAACACCCTTTGCGGGAGAAATGCTTTCAGATGAAATGGAAAATGGTCACTCGCAAACAGACTAGTTTTCCCAAGTTGTCTGAATTTAACTATTTTGCTGAAACATTTGTGGCAATGTATTTCACGGTGCACGCGGTTGCAAATGGGGTGCAAATGTCAGAGTACATTTTTATTTTTTAAAAAAGATAACGCTGTATGGTAGAGCAGAAACATCAATATTAAAGCACCCCAAAAAAAAAGAATGTCTTCTACAGTCAATGTTTTGATGGAGCATCTTCTTCAGAGACAGAATCCGTTACAAATGAAAAATATTGTTCCGTCTCTTAATATCTAGACTGAAGAGAAATGAGGACAACCGTACGATGTAGGTAATGTTTTTCATGCACTTCTTGGGTTCATTTCTAGTCTTGCATTCAAATCTAGTTACTTCAACTCCTTTATTGCAACATAATCTCATGATTTATTGCTGAGAGACTAATATACGAAAGACAGGTTCGTACGTCCATCAGAATAGAAAGTCACATATAACCCTGTGGTCTTTTAGGAATGTAACACATGTAACAGTAGCCGTTTAATACACCTTTCTCAGCTTAAATATTTTGTTCATAAAGAGAGATTAATATTCTGTCCAAGTCTATCCTTTATTTACATACTTAAGGATTGCTTGGAAGATTCATACCGGAATGGTAGGCTAAATCCTCAAGAATGTTTTCAATATTTTGTTATATCCAGATTATTTTGAATGCTACAGAAACCAAAACAAGTTGCTTGTTGGATACATTTAGTGAGTAGGGTGAAAACGAATCTGCATTACAGCCCGTCAGGGTTCTCCCTAAACGAAGAACTATTTATTTAGAAAATTATCAAAACAATAAATTCTTGTTAGACCTCATGGTATAACGTCTCCGAACTCTCAAGTATGTAAAGCAAATCAAAGAAACAAAGAACCTAGACATTGACAACTTCGTTTGGAGCACTTAAAAAAAGAACTTACGAACATTAACAACCGGCTAAGTAATACATGCTCCACACAACAACCTCAATCGATTTTATTTCCCATAACATAATGTCTGGACCACAACTCTTAATATTTGGTGGGTACTTTTAGTAAAGAGGGAAAAAAAGAATTTCCTCTATAGCCCGTAAAGACGATCCCTGAAGGGAGAAAGATGTATTAAGAAAATTATCAAGGAAATATATGCTTGTTAGAATCACTGACTTAATATTCGGTTTGTCAAGTATATAAAGCAAACCCGACCCGCAAAGAAACTAGACGTAGCGGACTTCGTCTGAGGCACTCAGGTTTTCATGAAGCGCGAAAGAATCGGGCGGGTCCCAGCGTCCGGCCGCCAATCGGAGCCGGTAGTAAAACACGGCGTGAGCGCTGGGGCCGCGCCGCGGGACGACGGACGGGCGGCAGGGCGGTCAAGTCGCGCCCGAGGCGGCGGGCGCACGCCGCGGCGCGAGTGGCGAGAGGCGGGGCGGCGCAAGGGGTGGCGTGAGACGAGGCTGGTGAGGGTCGTGGCGGGGTGAAGGGACGGGGCGGGGCGGTGTTGTGGGGCCTGGAAAGAGACGGAATGGGAGCGGGACGGGGCGGGGCGGAGCGGGTAGGGCGGAGCGGAGCGGGGCAGTGAAGGGGCGGGGCGGGGTGGAGCGGGTCAGATCAGGGATGGCGGGGTGGAGCAGGGCGGAGCGGGGCGGGGCAGGGCAGACCAAGGAGGGACAACGTATAGCAGGGCGGGGCGAGGTGGGCCAGGGCGGAGCGGGGCAAGGCGGAGCGGGGCAGGATGAAGCGTGGAGGGGCGGGGCAGGGCGGAGCAGGGCGGGGCCGGGTGGGGCGGAACAGGATGGAGCGGGGCGGGACGGGGCGGTGCGGAGCGGGGCAGAGAGGGAGAAGCAGGGCGGGGCGGGGCGGGGCGGGGTGGGGTGGGGCGGGGCTGGGCGGAGTGGGGCGGGGCGGGACGGAGCAGCGCAGGACAGGGCGAGGCGGGGCGAGGCGGGGCGAGGCGGGGCGAGGCGGGGCGAGGCGGGGCGAGGCGGGGCGAGGCGGGGCGAGGCGGGGCGAGGCGGGGCGAGGCGGGGCGAGGCGGGGCGAGGCGGGGCGAGGCGGGGCGAGGCGGGGCGAGGCGGGGCGAGGCGGGGCGAGGCGGGGCGAGGCGGGGCGAGGCGGGGCGAGGCGGGGCGGGGCGGGGCGAGGCGGGGCGAGGCGGGGCGAGGCGGGCGGGGCGGGGCGGGGCGGGGCGACACGGCAGAGACGGACGCGCGGTCGCCGGCGGCGCGACCCCGAGGGCGGATATTGGCGGGCCGGTCGACACCATCCGCCCAAATCGAGTTACGCGCGCCGCCTTGTCCCCGCGTGCACTCCGCTATTTATGACCGCCCCTCAGGCCACCACCGCCGCCGCCCGCATCGCCTGCAGACGCGGCAAAGCCCCCCCCCCCCTCCCCGGGGCTGCGGTCGCCGTCTCACCCTCCCTCGTCGGCACCAGAGCTTCTGGTGCGGCAGTATTGTCCTCAGGTGTTGGTAAACGTAATAGTCGGCTCATTTTATCTGGGTACAGAGTGCTGTGTGGGTATAAACTTAGTCACACAAGCCACTTCTATGGGCGATCCCGTCCAACAACTTTTCAATAATACACCTCTTACAGTTTTAAGTGAAATGATTATTTTTTTTAAAAAAAGATAACTTTAAGAATTTTTATTCTCATGTTTTTTGTAGCACTTTACAAATATACAACAGTCAAACATCGCGGACGCTGGCTTCCCGCGCCGGAGTCACGTGGTCGGACTTGGATTTCCGAACCACACCGCGTCAAATGCTTTTATTCAGATGTTTCGGCCATGGTTTTCTTCTGGTCTATTATGGTCGCCTTCGGGGCTATAATGCCTGGTACTTCAGTCGAGGCTCTTTCACGCCTACGTAAGAAGGCGGTTACAACGTCAGCGTAACAGCCTCTGCCGCGGAATCCCCGGGACAGTCAAGATCATTCAATAAACGTACTGCAATCGTCACATGGCAAGTAAGAAGTTTGCCAAAGGATTTCTTCGCCTTGATCAGATCTGAAAACGCCGTCGCATCCTTCTCCACGATTCTATTATTTCTGTTACTAAAGACTTTTCGTCGGGTGTTGGCAATCGTGACAGAGTCAGGCCGTTCCTTCGACGAGCTTCCAGTCTCCAGTGCAAGTCGCGTTCAGTTCCAAGACGTCTTATGCGAGGAATTATATCTCAGTCTCATCCACAAGATGATTTGGCCATTAGTTTGATTTGTTTAACTTTACTGAGTTTAGGAGATGTTTCTCGACTTGTTTCAGTCACCGAACACTGTTGTATCATTTACAAAATCTCGCCTGTTTTATGTGCTGTCTTCCCTTCTTTGAGTATAATTAAATTTCATGCTTTGCTCATTCACGTTTGGTAAGGTTTTCTTCTTCTCATCCTTGAGCCACTTATTCCCCTTTTCTTTGATTTCATGTCTAGTATTATTGGTCTAATATGTCTAGTATATCCAATATAATTTGAAAGCCCCGGAGACATTTCTCCCATTCTCTTCACGAAAGCTAACCCTTTACAATGTATAGTAAGCAAAAAATTAACGCTGCTATTATAATTGATAAAACGTGGGAACAATATCTTATATTTCACTTTGCAACTATATTTTATAAATTATTCCAAAATAAAACCTTGAAACGCGACTCGCAGAACTGAGATCTCTGTAAAAATGTATGAGTAATTCTATACACATCATGTACCGCAAAATTCCAATGTTTTCGTTTTTTGGGTATAGTGATATTTGACTGATAATTCACGAGGCATTTTAAATAAATTTACTCTTCTTGTTGGCAGTGTAAGATATATTTGGTTATATTCGAAAAAATAAAACGATATTACGAACAAAATTGTTTGTGAATCACTCAAAATATTTTAAGAAACTAAATTAAGTAGATAAGAATTGGGACGATACTGTAAAATATATAATGATTGTGGAAAGTGTTAGTATGAAACTAAACAATTTTTTTAGAAAATATTAACAATTATTTACTTGTAAAGAACGATTATTGTACTGCAACAAAGCAGAGATGTTCTATTGTGTTCTGAACCCGAACGTATCAGCGAGAGAAACACACAAATGATTACCTCCATGATACAATTAAAAATGTTTCATTAAACAATAATCCAAATGAATGTTTCGAAATTCTTGCGGGGTGCCCAATTAACCTACGAAAAGTAAGACATCAAAACGATTTGTATCAAACGAAACCAAGTAGTATACGTAGTTCTAAGAACGCCCCAATACTTATACGTCGAAGTACATTGCAAGTTATTTCTCTTACGGGCGTGCAGAAGATGCAAGGCGCAACTTAAGAGAGTTGCGCCAGTAGCATTCGTATAGATACTGAAGTAATACCTGTAAGTGGCTCTAAAAATCCACCACCAACTCCCTACCTCCTCCACGAGAATGATCACCAAACTCGCAAACTCATATTGATCTACGGGAAGAAATGTTCTTGCTTCAATGAAAAACCGACCGCCATCGAAAAGCAATATCGATAAACGGTAAATGGAAAGAAATGAAAAGTAGAAGGAATATGAAGTAAATTAGCAATAAGAAATAAGCAACAAAAATAGTCGTTTCTAGGGAAACGTGCAAAAACAAGGAAAATTATTGCAATGCAAGTTTTGAGGAATTTGAATACTTTTTTTTCACACTTATAGTCATAATTCGGTAGTCATAACGTAGTTTTGGAGGTATTTGCTACCGAAAAAATTGGTTTACGGTAAAAGTCTGTTCGTTATCTTGTCTGCTTGTCTGTCCGTCCGTCCGTCCGTCCGTCCGTCCGCTCGTTCGCCAGTTCTCCTGTCCCCTACCTCCTGTCTGTCTGCCCTTTGCCCGCCTCTCCGTCTGTGCGTCTGTTCACATGTTTGCCTGTCCATCTGTTCCTCTGTACGCCTGTCCGTCTGTCCGTCTGTCCGCCTGCCCGTCTGTCGATTTGTCAGTCTACATGTCTGCGCGCCTGCCCACCTCTCCGCATGCCCACTGTCCGCTTGACCGTTTATCCGCCTGCGGGCCTGTCCACCAGTCCGCCAGTTCGCCTGTCCGTCTGTCCTGTTCTCTGTCCGTCTGTCCTGCTCTCTGTCCGCTTGTCCGCCTGTCCGCCCGTCCGCCCATCCGCCTGTCCCGTTATCCGGTTTGCCTGTCCGCTGTCCGTCTGTCAACCTGTCCATCTGTCGAACACTGCGCCTTTAAGCCTTTACACCTGTCCGTCTCTCCTGAACTATACATTTGTTAGAGAAAAAATTGGTTTACTGTAAAACGTCTGCCCGCTTTCTTGTACGTCCGTCCATCCGTCTGTCTGTTTGTCTGTACGCCCGTCCTTCTGTCCGTCCATTCGTACATCTGTCCGCCTCACTGCCTGACCGTCTGCCTCGCTAAATAAAAATGTTAGGGCATAAACCGATGTTCAATTTTCTCCCCAGCAGAATTTTCACCAAAATTTATATTATTCTATCTGATTGGCTGACGTCGAGTGCCTTTGAATTTGAAATAGATGTTTTGCTTTTTAGGGTACTTTACATGACGCCTCAACATTTTCAAACTTTTCTCAAAAACTGGGACAATTTTTTTGTTTAAACTTTTTTCCGTGATAGATCAAAAACTTGTAAAATGTCGAGTGTCTCATTTTCGCTGACGTTTCTGAATTTTCGAAATTTGCAAAAGTTAGAAACAATCCTAGGAGATTTGTGCTTTTTAACACCAGTAGTTAAATCTGATGTGACATGATATTTTTGATGTGATAAACAGATGTGTTATACGTTTCAAAGATATTAAAAATTATTTTCCATATTAATGGAATTAACCTTCACAACAAGTCACCAAACAGAAATTTAAAAATCCATTCACCATAATTTATTTTTAATAAAAAAAATAACCTAACGATTTAAAATGACAGCGGAGTAAAAAAAATTCTCAGGCTTAATTCTCAATGAATTTTGCATGGAAAACGACCAAGAGACCAAGGGTATTAGATGTGGACGAGTAAACGTGAGTGGTTTTAGCACGTGCGAGGGAGCGTGCGCCAGCGGCAACAAGCTCAGGGAAACGGGCGCGTTTCTGCTGTTTTCGCACTGTTAGCCTGGTGATCTGTAAGCTTTCGAGTTGAGCCTCGCATTATCGTGAGATTGGTGTGCACCTGTGCAAACCCAGCAAACTATAGGTGTGTAATTGAATTAATTTGACTTTCTACTTACATAGTCAACAAAACAAATGGTTTTAGCGTAACCCTCGTATGTTCGATTGTACTCTGTAAAAGTACATGTCTAATGGTAACTTACTCATCGTTGAAGATTTGGTATTGTTTGAGAAAAACAAATATTGCCAATAGAATTCGTATTAACTATTTAAACTCGAACGAATATTCCGTATTTTTTAAAACATTGTTAGCTGTGAAAATAGCTTCATGCATGAATCCGACATCGAACTTTTCCGACTACGGAGTGGGGACACATTAAAAAAGTCATCAAACGTTCAAAATATTTCGTTTAAAACAATACGGCATAAGAAAAATAATTCATGTAATGGGAGAACCTAATTTACAGGACGTAGTATGCAGTTTTAGAGAAAGTGTCTCCGATGAAGGTAAAGTGCTGTGAGTTACATATGAGCTTGCTGCTGCCCGTATACAATATTAGACAGTGAGTAATTGCCTCTCCACGAGTCGAACATTTAATAGATTTTAGGTCGATGTTTTTCAAATAAGCTGTGCAAAACCCTGCATCTTTCCTTAGCGTAGCATCGATAGCACAGATGTTAGTTCAGAGGAAAGGTCCAAGTCCTGATGGGGGCCAATTTTCAGCTCTAGCCACATAGCTACGTCGAAGTCAGTCCCCATCTGAAGGAGAATGTTTGGTAACTTGATCCATAGTTTCTCGAATCAATACCAGACTAATACCGGAGCCGTATCCTTACAAACGGGCCACGGATCACGAGTATCTTTCTTTCCGACTTCTAGGCTGTCCGGGTGACGCCGCGTTGTTGGCAGAGAGGCCTACGTTTCACCTGTCATGTCGCAGGCTTCTTCAGGGTAGTGAGGCTTCGTCACTACCCTGGCTACAAATGCTTTGTCACTACCCTGAAGAAGTCTGCAATATGACAGGCGAAACGTCGGCCTCTCTGCCAACGACGCGGCGTCACCTGGACAGCCTAGAAGTCATGAACTCCAGCCGCGGAAGCCTACGTGTATATCTTTCTTTCCCCTTCCTTGTTCTATCCTCACCCCCTACTGACATATATTTACACTTAAATACACTTCACTACCACGCATGTCGGGAGTCTAGTCAGGAGTTTAGAACTTATTGCAGCTAGGGAGGAGTCACGCTGGGAGTTGCCATCTGGGGGAAACCCATTTAAGCTGACGAATAGGTCGACACCGGATCTCATCATCCAATGGGGAGATGCGACCTACTACCGAGATAAAGGTCACTATCCTAACGGAAGTAATGACGTTAGCAGTTGTCGTGTCCGGTAACATCAATCAATCGAAACCTCATTAAAGACAACGAATTAAATAAGACTGTATTTGAGCAGTCCTCCGGCCGAATGCGTTCCATAGCGTAGCTGATTGCTACGCGCGTGTGGCTTGGCGAGGCGTCTAAGGCTTGTGAGCCGCAGTAAGGCGTGCTTGCCCAAACTTCGCTCGGCTTTGTGAAGCGCCCGCTCCGCCGAACCCCATTCTGTCCAACTCCGTCCCACTCCGCTTAGTGTCGTGTCGCGTCCGGACGCTACATGCCGCCCCACGCCGCCCCACGCCGCCCCACGCCGCCCCACGCCGCCCCACGCCGCCCCACGCCGCCCCACGCCGCCCCACGCCGCCCCACGCCGCCCCACGCCGCCCCACGCCGCCCCACGCCGCCCCACGCCGCCCCACGCTGCCCCACGCTGCCCCGCCCCGCCGTGTCCCGCCCCACGCCGCCCCACGCTACCCCGCCCCGTCGTGCCCCGCCCCACCCCACACAATTCCGCCGGACCCCGCCTCGTCCCGTCCCGACCCGTCCCGCGCCGCATCGCGCCGTCCCGTTCCGTCCCGTACCGTACCATACCACACGACCCTGCTCCACTCAGCCCCAGCCACGCTGTGCCGCGCTGTCACATACCATTCCGTCCCGCCCCGCCTCGCCCCCTCCTCAGTCCGCCCTCTTCGCGCCGCCCCGCATCGAGCCGTCCCGTCCCGTCCACTCCCGTCTTGCTTGTCCCACCACGCTCGGCCCCGCTCCACCTCTCCCCTTCCCTCTCTGTACTGCACAGTCCCGCCCCGTCCCACCTCGTCCCGTCCCGTCCCGCCCCGCCCACCCCGCCTCATGCCGCGCTGCACCGCGTCGCGCCAGCTGCGCGGATTTCGCGCGCTTCGGGGCCAGAGCCGCTTTCGCGCGCTCCACCAACTGCACTCGCCCAGCGCTGACGTCAGCGGCCGCTTCGCACGAGAGGGCGCCGACCGCCGCGACACTGGCTTGAGGCGTACAGGAATCGAGAGAGAACGGCTCTCCCACGAGTCATGATCAAAAGAAGAGCCAAGAGCGAGCATTCAAAAGCTCAATTTTTAATTAGACGTTTATTACTTTAGATTATACTAGAAAAACCAAATTATTTCGTCCGAAGCGATCACACCCACAAAATTCGAGAAAGGAAACAAAATTCAGATCTTGGGAAGTTTTCCTTTTGTAACAGAACAATTAGAGATTGGAACAGTTTACCTGCAGCAGTTTTCAAAGCTTTTCCTCTCAGTGTCCGAAGTTTTAGAAACAAATTAGAACAAGATATTAAATGAGTATGTGCTGTGTAGTGCGGTGAAGTGCTGTGAAGTGCTGGTCAGTGTAATTCAACGCAAAAAAAAGTGTAGTGTAGTGAAGTGAAGTGAAGTGCGGTGAACGTGATCAATGCACTTTTCAATGCTGCTTTTCGTCTTGTATTGTATTGTACGGTATTATTATTATTATTATTATTATTATTATTATTATTATTATTATTATTATTATTATTATTATTAATGTAAGTGTTGTAATTTTTGCAATTATTGTTATTAACTGCCACCGGGCTATACCCAATTGCAGTTCTAATAAATGTAATGTAATTTACAATCTATCCATGCATTTCAACAAAATAAATTGGTCGACTTATGTAATTGACAATGATGGGGAAAATACTTATTACTAACTCTCCATTAGCACAGCTGATACACATGCGAGTATAACACTTCCGAAAAAAGAAATAATCTTAAGGCTTCAATTTTTTAAGACGCCTTACTTCTAAGCAATAGTTTGAAATGTAACTGATTTATTTCTAAAGTATTGGTTTTGCTTTCTAACATTTAAATATATGTGCAATTATAATTTTTTAAATTTTTTCATCGATTGTTTGGCATTTTGATATCAGGGTGAATAACATCGTTTCGAACAAGGTTTGAACGAATCAGGCGACACAGGCAATATTTCTTAGACTTACGATTAAAATCTTTGGATCATTTCGATACTGAATTTGCTCCTATTGTACACTACAGATCCAAACAGGCTTTAAAAATGATTTATAAATAAGAAGTTTCTTGTCTAAATCTAACACTTGATCTATTGAAAATAAAATTAGTAATGCTACAAAAGCAATTCTTGCGCGCATATTTGACGCCGCTACGTACTATTATAAAATTACAACTTCTATCCTTATTATAAGTCAGTTTTTTTTTCGTGAAAACGTAGTTTAGGAGCAAATGCAGGACATTATATGTTGCAATATTGTATGTTATACTAGACGTCGGTTGTTCCCGAACTTCTCTGGTCATCACTCACTCTCTCTCTCTCTCTCTCTCTCTCTCTCTCTCTCTCTCTCTCTCTCTCTCGTCATTGTTTTAACTGATGGGTAAGTATCACGTACAGAGCACTTTAAGACCTTCAAGTAATCATACAACTATTTGTGCTGTAAAATAACAATTATGTTCTTAATTTACGACCATAGAAAAAATTCTACTGGTATCATTTGTTTTCCATTAAGCATAATTTTTCGGGCCTAAATGAGCTGTATTCTTTAAAATATTTGCCGTTAAATTTGCAGTTTCAGTCAAACACAGGAAGAAAATAAAGAAGCTGGGTCGGCCGACCTGTCAGTAAACTATACCCTACCAATTACGCCCGGGTAAAGTGATACTGAAAAATTTGGGGCGAATTCTACAACTTTCTTATTTATTTCGCAGCGCGACTGCTGAATATTTAATTTATCCTCTCGGTTCCCGCGACCCGCAGGCTGTTTGTAAAACATCCACGTCGTAAGTAGTGATGTGTATGCTTCCGCCAACCTGCACCACGTGGCCTGTATCCGTAGAGATACACCTTCGCGTGTCGCCCTGGCGACAGAACGGCGCGGCGAGCTCAAATATTAAATGTGCGGAGGAGATCCAGCGCGAGAAGGGGCGTTTGCATGCTGCGCAGAGGCGTCCGTTTGCTCCACCACGTGACAGGGCGCGGCGCATGCGTATTGCGGGCACGAGCGCAGGGGCAAAGTCTGCGGCTTTCGTGACGAATTTATGCGGTTCATTTTGTGCTAACCACACGAACGCATCGGAGAGTAGTGACGAAAATTATTAAATATTCTGGAATCGTCACCTAGAAAAGAGCGCGTCGAGTAGAGGATGAGAAGAGACGCATCCAGAATGTTAATGTGACAAAAGTGATTGCGAAACTGATTAAACATTATTAAACGGTTTCTCGGAATTAACATTACTGAAATACCTATTTTAAAATAATGATGAAATTTTTACACCGAAAATTATCCGAATCGAATGAATAATTTGAAAGATTGATTTAATTGTACACACAAACTAAGTAGCGCGGTCATTGGTGGCGGCGGCGATAGTGTAACGGTTAGGCAATGGTGTACCGGACTGTTGTACCCAAGTTGGCGGGTTCAAACCCGATCGAAGCCGTGGATTTTTAGGGCGACAAAATCCTTCGTACGCCTTCCTTCGGAGGGGAAGTAAAGCCGGCTGCCCCATGTTTGTAGATTTACTTGCATGTAAAAGATCCTCAAGCCTAAATGACGCCTCTGAGCTAAATTCAAAACCGCCTGTTTCTCGCCCACGAAATACCTCCTTCCTCTGCTAGTTGGTGAAAGGAGCGTAGCGAAATTTACGTGGTCAGACGGAAGAGCGGGCCTGATGGCCCGAGTCTCGCCACGTAAAATAAGGCATTAATTCAATTCAATTCGATTCAATTGTATTTGTTCCCCCAACTATAGTATCGGCGACCGGTGCAATAATAAGTTACTGAACAAATTGCTTTCGACGCGAAATTAGCAATTATTAATTGTAAAATTTGGGCTAACTTCGAAGCTTGTGTATGATTCATGTGGTCCAAGAACCCAGTTTCACAGTGAGAATGCCAAACGGTCGAAATGCACTTCTGTCATGGGCACAATAGCAGAGGTCAAATGCAACATGTTCCGGCTACCTCTTTGGCTCTGATGGAGGGACAAAATAAAATGTGCACGTAATAAAACTTTGAATACAATTAGACAGGAAAACGGAAATAAATAGTGATATTTCTATATGTGGGTGTCATTTTACGCTCGAAAAAGGTTACAGTTGATTTCTATTGAAAAATGAAAGGATAACTTTAGTATACGACATATCTTAAACTCAATATTATCTGTAGAATACAATGTATTCGTATAATGTTAAAATGTAATATCTATAGCAGGCCTTTAACTTTCATAAAATATTAATATATTTAATTTTTTATTTGTAGTGACAATTTGATTGATCTGAACGTTTGGAGAATTTTTATTAATGAAGAGAATTCACGTAAATGAGCGACAAAATATGATGAATGTACTGTACTGAAATTTACTATTTGACGTGAGTTTCAACTGTCTTTTCCTTATCAATACGGTGACTTTCCTTCCCCCTCCCTTCCAAATTGAAAATATATGAAGGTTGTGTCGATATATCAAAGGGATCTACCAATAAAAGGGATCTAATAAATGGAATTGTTTATTTTAGCACTAATCTCGGATATGAAGCTTTTTAGTATCAGGAAAATGATAGATTTATTAAAGTTAGCTTTGAGCTAATGACCGGTGTCAAACATGATAACAATTAAAATGAGAACAATTACAAAACTATTACAAACCTTTACAATTAGAATTACAATTAGATTTAGAGGTTGATATCCTAATTCTACTGTGTGTCTTGTTATCTCTAAATTGACTTCTAGTTTATCTAACACTTCACTACAATACACTGCACTTGCCTTCGCTACACTACACTACATTCCCTTCCACTACAGTACACAACAATTCACTTCACTGTTTAAGGGACATGGCCATAATAATAATAATAATAATAATAATAATAATAATAATAATAATAACAATAATAACCATGTATCAGAAAGCTGAGAAAAATGAAAATTATATCAATAATAAAATAAAGATAAATGTCTCAGTATTATTAATTATGATCTAGATGGAGTAAAGCATATATTTTAAATTTGACTACAATACAAGGAAGAGCCTCTAGCGATTTTGCAGGGAGTTTGTTGCAATCCACTATCTTTCATGATGATGTTACACAGCTTCGGTTGTATCTTCTTTCCTTAACAATTATTATAATTAATTCTTGAATTTATTTTCTTTACAGTACTATTTGCACTTAATTGTGTATTATAAAAAATATTTATTAGAGTAATTTATTTCAATGCCGAACTAAATTATATTCAAATACTACTTCTGGATTGATGCACGAAGCATTTCTAGAGTTCAAAACAAACCTTTTAGCAAATTATTTCATAAAACAAGCTTGGTACGTTTAAATATAATTTTTTGAAATACTTTAGTATACTCGCAATTTCTGCAATATCGTTCAACTCTTTTTCAAAAATGATGTAGGTACAAGTAAATTACAATGCAATGTGAAAGTAATGACAGCAACGTTTCTTCATCGAGATGGATGTACTAACAGCAATAATAAAAACTAGGAATGTGTGGTAAATTCTTCGCTAATATTTCAGATAACTATGTTTCTTGGAAACCCAATACCTCTGGAATGATGCGCAATTAACCTTAAGTCTTCAGAAACAAAAATTACGTCTTCACAGTCCACAGTCATAACCCTCAGTTGATCACTAAACTAGTGAAAAGGTACAACATTGACAGTGATTCTTAGTTTGGCGTTGGGTTATAAAACTGTTGCAGAGTTTGGTGAAACTCATATGAGATGGCGCGGAACATTCGCGAATCTCTCTCGCGACAGAGTTATGGCATTCAGGGAAAGTTGAATGAATATCGCAATATTCTTTATAGCGCAGCAGCGCGGCATTGCTACAGTGTTCTTCTAAACACACTACGAAAATAATTTGTGAGCAAGGACTTGAATAAATACATTTTGCAGAGTTTTTTTTCTGTTTGTTCGGTCATTTTTCTGCAAAGTGCTGCGATGAGAGCAAAAGAAATCATAAACCAAGTTCTCTCCATTACAACAACTAAAACGTTTTCTGAAATTTTCAAGGTGTGTTTGCGTTGCAAGATGAGCTTATTATATGAGAGAGAGAGAATATTTTATGTGTACTATGTAATATATTGAATATTATGAAAATTCTTTTTTCCCTACATTTGCAAAATCAGAACCAATTGCTCTAGAAACAAGAATTAATATACTACATAATTCTGCTTATTGTAATTAAGCATGGTAGTACTGTACTGATTTTTACTGTATGACACATATATTGTGAAAAATAGATATTTTGTAACATGCAAATGTTAACGATTCAAAACACGATTTCAATTAAATTATTTAAGTCAACAAGAGATCAGCAATTAATATATTGCGATCCCTGATTTCTACATGAAAAATTCTCAAAGTTGATAAGAAAAACTATGAAATGTATTAATATTTTTCTAATCATAAATAAACTAATAAGTATTCTAGAATATAGATATGATAAAAGAAATAAAAACCTTTGTTATACTTCAGGTAGCTAGATGAGAATAACGAAACTACCGATCGCCAAGAAAAAGGTTTGGAAATTAAGATTTTGCTGAGAAACAGCTTGTTTCCAAGAGAGGCGGTAGAAAAACAACACGAATGGCCAACCTTCTGGAAAGCCACGGCGCGCTAAACTCCGAGAACAGCCTTCTCTCCTGAAAACGGCTGCATGACTGAGAAGCTCGGCCGGGCAAGAACTGCATCCGAATTCCGACAGAAGCCGTTTTTTCGACGAAAATGCCTTTCTTGCACTCCACCTCCGGTTTCTGAGAATGGCTCGTACCATAAATTCAACAACCACTGCATTACAAATTTATTATCTTTCTGCCTAGCACGAAGACATTCAACAAGACTGAAAGATTCAGGACAACTCTTTCTAATGGATTGGTTTGGTATTCAGTGACATTTCAACTTCACTGATCACAACCAGATAAAGAATTCCAATATGACTCGATATGATGACTCTAAAATAAGATATGTTAATGTAAATGAAATCTGTTCTTCAATTTAAGAAGACAATTTCGTACAGAAATAGTTTTCGAGTACTTTTTCCACGCACTACTGGAACGAACAATTGCAGGGAATTTTAGATTAATTTGACATGGATTATATGATAAGATTCGTCTTTTTTGCGTTTAGAATGTAAATCTGTATCTGTAATACTTTATCAGGTTATTGATTTTAACCCATGAAGTAAAAAAATGACATGAAATCTACGACGATGATCTAATTCATTTCTTTCACGTGGTGGTAAATGCTTTGGAGAAATTATTCATTAAGCGACGGCGTATCTCACGATAGTATTTTACACGTTCTAAAGGTCAGTGAGCAAGACGTTGACGTCGAAAATAACGCTGCCAAATATAGCGACGTCTGGTCGAGCTCATGAATGTTAACATTTCGACAAAAATATCGCGCTTATCTACATCAAGGGACGATCAAAGTTCAAGGGTGCTCCGCATTTCAAAACGAGAACGAATCCCACACGTATTTCACGTCAATAACGAGAAGGATGTTTTGAATATTTTCCCATGTATGGGTAACAGAAATAGAGCCGTTGATATTTGCATCACATTTAAAACTATTTTCTTATCATTCTATTTTGGAATTTATAACACAATACAGATATTTTGTTGGAGAAAACAATTCACAAGGCTGTCATGACAACAACTAATGTCGAGAATTCTCGTAGAAACAATATCCGGCACAGTCCTATCTTTTGCCTGGTTCAGCTTTAGTTGTCGATTGACAAATATATATGTTTACCCATCCAGAACGTTAATGTGACAAAAACGATTGTGAAACTGATTAAACTTTATAAAAAGGATCCTCGGAATTCACATTACTGAAATACGAATTTTAAAATAATGATGAATAATGTACACGGAAACACATTCAAATCCAATGAATAATTTGAAACATTGATTTAATTGTACACACAATCTAGGGGTTTCTTAAAAAAAACAAAGAAGTTCAAAACTCCTTATATTGAGATATTTCACCAACTCATTCCCTACAACTAGCACTATCTTCTGGAACATTTCCTTTCGGCAAGTACCAAATACACTGACAGATATAATGTGAGGAAAAATCATAAATTCATCACTATGCATGTCTACGCTATGAAGTTTTTGGTACCTTCTGAAAAATCTCGAATTTATACTAGTTTGGTTCTTCTAAGAAACCCTTCAATTAAAGTTGTGCACATTTTAGAAAACTGCACTGAAAATAGTAGCCTCAAGGAATACTGTAAGTAGAATACTGTAATAGAAAAATTGTTTTGAAAAAGTAATAATAGGCAATAGATTGGTTAGTGTAAGTAAAGAACAGTAAAAAAACATAACTGATTTGTCTACCTAAAGCAGATATTGAAGAACCAAATTTTCTTGTTGCATGCAGTATCGTGACGTGTTGTTAAGTGTAGTGCCATAGAAAAGTAGAGAGAAGTGAAGTGTAAGTGTAGTGTAGCGAAGTGAAGTGCAAGTGTAGTGAAGTGAAGTAAAGTGCAGTGTATGTAGTTATTAGTTAAAAATTCCGTGCAAGATAGTCATAAAGTGTATAGGTAATGCTGTTATTGTTATTGTTATATTACTGTTATTATTGCCTTAAAATGCTTTAAATTACAGTGTATTACTATTCTTAGTTGTAATATGTAAAATGAAGTGTTCTGCCACCAGGTTGTATACCTACCTGCAGAAATAATAAATCTTTCTATCTACACCCGCCTCCTACCCTAACAACGAACACTGTGAATGCCCTACACCTCAAGCTTCTTCATCCCGCATACCTTCCTTGTTACACGACCTTCCTACGGGCGAGAGAACCGGGCATGTATAACCAGCAGCTGCGAGAGAACAGGTCGCGGAGCATTACGGAACATAGGAATCAACATCCTTTGTGTGCATTCACTGGCGGCAGCGTATTCACCTTCTCCGGCGTCCTTCAGAAGCGCTGCGCACAGGGGTGCGAAGCACCACAACGCGTTAACTTCTCCTGTTGTACAGGACGCACAAAAGGACTTCGAGGTGTGGGTCAAGGGGCGTGGTGTGTATTTTCACCACCTGTATACATTATAATGCTAATTAAAAATTACTTGCGGAAGTATATGTGTGCATCTTCTTATTATTTGTGAGTTTTATGATTTATGTGCGCCTTTCCTTCAGCATTTCACAAGCTTTAAGTAATATTTGGTTGCCAACACCTCTTTGGGAACAATATTATACAATAAAGGGAATGCAGTAAGTGTAAGTAGCCATGATAATCAGCAATTACAACTTATACTGTATTTTTTTTTAAATGCGGAATAATTGTCCGGAAATCTTTCATATCGAATCCATTTGCTTCTTCAATTTCTGTTTTGTGTAGACATATCGGTCATGTTCATTGTCAGTTCTTTGCTTACACTAACCAATCTGTTGCCTATTATTATTTTTTCTGTGCTTTTTTTCTTTTACAGTATTCCTTGAGGCTGATATTTTCAGTGCACTTTTCTAGAATGTGCACAACTTTAATTGAAGGGTTTCTTATTAGAACCAAACTCGTGGATTTTTATTAATGCCTTTCAGTGTTCGTTGCTAGAATTCACATGATGTCAAGAAATATAATATCTATAAAAAAGATCTAAAAGATTGTTTTTAAAAAAGTTTGGATAAAACTAGAATCTTCAAATAAGAATCTTAAAGTTTTTCTTGTTGAAATTCTACTTTAATATTATGTATGTAGTCCGAAAATGTGAATGATAAAAATAACGAGTTTCGAAAGCTAATGTCATATACCATAATAATATTTTGTCATTTTCGTTTTGGAATGGCTTTATTACGAGCAGTTATAACAATAAAAAACAAAATGTTTATTTAAAACCCGTGATATCAAAATAATGTACCAAAATAAAGAAAACTTTCAAAGGATAAAGCGAGTCATTACAGAAATATGAATTAATCAAACCATCAAACATAATTCTCAAAATTAACAATGGCGAAAACGTAAAAATATGTTTCCTGCTTCAAATACGGTCGCAGTAAATACAACAGACATCATGCAGGTGAAATTGGTCTACAAGATGTTCATAAATTAGTATTTTTTCGTTTTTTAGCGCAGACTTAGAACAGCAAATGGAACACATCACGAAACTAAATATCACTCAAATAAACAAAACATGTCAAGAGTATCCACACCATCACACCTAAATTTCGAGGAAACAAAAGCAGTCCAACTGCTGAGTACGTGGACTGCAGGGGTGTATAAGTAGACTGCTGTAAAATAGAAAGGCAAGGCGCAATGGCTGAGTAAGAATAGTCTCAACGTACAACCTCTCCATCACGCACTTTTCTTCTGCCACGAACGTTATAAACTAACTGTTAAGTACTCTGGTTATTCACCTTTCAAGGTCAGAACGTCAAAACGTTTAAGATTATTAAACTGACAGAACAATTCATATATACGAAAAATCGAGTTTTGTTAAGGTGTTTAGAATGGTATTTAAAACACTCCTCAGTATAAAAGTACAAAAAACAACAATGTAGCTAATATTTGTAGAAGTATTATTTGAATGTTCAAAAATCTTCAAATATATGAAACAGCATTGTCACGAATTGACTGTACACATTTTGTTGGAGTTGCAACTCGTGAAAAAGAAAAGTTGAGGGAAGAATCGGCGTGGATCGTCGTTTACCATGGGCGCGAGGTTATTCAGAAGAAAACTGGATTGAGTTCACTGGAGAATGGGCGCCAGATAGTAGGCTTCTTGAATATCTATGTGATATAAAGTAGATTAAATCCAAATAGAAGCGACTTCCGGGAAGATTAGACAAACCCCAAGTAGTAGTGAAATCTTGGAGAAGGAGCTTCTCAAGTGGAAACGGATAAGAAAAAGTTGCCGATTGATCCATAATGCATTAATTCATGAACAATATATTTGTTTTGTCAATTTTTTATGATTTTTAATGATTACACTGCAATATTTACTACTAACTGTTGGTGACTACCATCGAAGGAAGTGTATAATTAAACTTATCATATTTATATGTGAATAAACATCTTGACTTGTTTATAACCTTTGTATTTGTTTTTTTTTAAATAATATTGCAGAATCACTGTCTATAAACCAGACTGGGTCAATACGGATGAGTGAAACTTTAAACACTTTTTTGTATTTATAACTTGTGTATTTATTTAAGTTGTTGTTTAAACGTATTTATTAAGTGTTACTATTGAAACTACCCCAAGACAGAGACCAACCAACAGAGACGTTTGGTGCGTTTGGTCTACAACAACTGCTGCAGCTGATTTAGTTATTGGCGTTACGAACGGACGCGGACACTTCATGTGTACGCTGTTCCGGGAACGTAAAATTCAGAAGATTCGTAACAAGCATTCTCTCCCACAAGAAGGAGAACGGAAAAGCAATGGAGACTGCAACGAAAGCACAAGATAGATGCGGGAATCGTAAAGTCAAAAAGTCATTTACCTTGATATTCACGTAATAACATCTTCTAGAGATTGTAAATATTGATTATTAATTCGAAATTAAGTCCACACGAATACTCTAAAATGGTTGTCTGTACCAGGAAATCGGCGAAAGTAATGATTGTTTACATGCAAACGCAGGAGAGGGAAATGGTACAACTCTGAAATAAAAGAGAACTGAAAAAGCCAAAAATGAAAGAATGGCCAACGGTATTATGTGGTATAAACAACATTTCATTGGTCGGAAGAACAAATCCACAGGAAGCATGTCACTACCGGGTCAACCAACTCCCCAGGCAACCAACCAGTGAATTCAGACTCGCCTTCATCCTCCCCGCGGTTGCACGCGGCGCGAGGCGCGGAGGGGCGGGGCGCGGCGGTGGAAGCGGGACGCGGGCGCAGGTCAGGTCACGGCAGAGCCGCCGCGAATGCTGAAGGCGAGCCAGCACCAGCCCCAGCGCCAGCCCTAGCGCCAACGCGGTCCGGCAATCGATACTGGGCTGGGGCGAGCGGTGCGGCGCGGGCGGGGAGGGGCGGGGCGGGGCGGGGCGGGGGCGGGCGCGGGCGCGGGCGCGGCCGCCCCGGGCGGTCGAGGTCGCCGGGTCACGGGAGCACGCGTGATGCACGCCCGCCCACCCTTCCCCGAACGTCTCCCTCGGCGAGCGCCGCGCCGCGGTCCGCAGCGTGGGATGGGCGGGCGGGCGTGTCGTGCCACCCGCACCGCGGCGCCCCCGCCGGTGGCTTGGGTTTTCGTTGACTGATTATATAGCGATTCTCGTCGACTGCTCCGAAAGTGTAGTGCACGTTACATCACGATAGGCGGCGGTGTTCTACTACTGCTCGAACGTGAAATTCGGAGCCGATCTACACGTAGAAATGATCTTGCTGTCTGAATGACGCAACGTTGCAGGCTGTGGTGCGCACTAGCGTTTCGACTAGCTCGTCGTGGTCTTCTTCAGGGCTGATGTTTCGTGGGCTGCCTCGAGGTAGACCAGCCTTGTCTGTCCCATAGTCTTCGACGCGGCGTCACCTGGACAGCGTACACGTGGGTTTTCACGGATTTCCCCTCTCTTGGTATCTCTACCTCTGGGTCACTGCCCAGGGTCAAACTGAGTCTGATGGTTTCCCGGCACGTGTGGTATTCTGGTGGATGTTAGTTTAATTGTAAGTTTAAGGAGAGATGAAAGGAGAAGGATGAGGAAGGAAATATCGAGTGCGATCCGTGGCCCATTTGTTAAGGAACTGCTCCCGCATTCGACTGTTACTGTCCAAAGACACCTCTGAAACTCACCGTTCAGAGCATCCAGTCCCTAGACCTCTCCACGCGTCATTTCAATTCGACCTATCCATGTGGCTAGTGTCGAAAATCCGCATTGCTGTAGCGCGAACCCTAGGACTGCCCAGTCGGAGACGCTGCAGTGGCCTCAGTTGTCGCCCTGATCCATCTCGGCCGGTCGCTGCGTGGGCGGCTGCGGGGTGCCGCAGGGAGTCGAGCCCAGGGCTCCCTCGGCCCTGCGGGCGGCGCTACGCTCCAGCGGCCGATGGTCGATACCGACTCGGGACCACAAGTCCGCCCCCCCGGCCCAGCTTTCGCTCGCGGCGCCATGTTGAGGGAGGGCGCATTGGGGGTGGGGGTGGGGGGAGGGTGAGCACTCACTCACGCACAGTCAAGGGGAAATGCAATCTCTTTTCTATGCGGTTCCAAGAAAATCTGGAGTTCTCGAGTTTCAAGAATGATTTACAACACTGGCCAGTCACTAATCCTTCGATGAGGTTTGATATTTTGCTTACATTTCCAAGTGAAGTATAGCAATAGTAAACTAATATCAGACCATCGTCCCTCTTCAAATACTAAGCTACTGAAGTTATATTAAAAGCCCGCTACCTACAAAGATTATTCCTTCTATTTTCCTGGTATTCTACGAGTAATAGGGCAGTCCTATTTGTTCCTCAGTGAAAATTGTATACACGCGGAATGCATCGCTTGCAGTACTTGACACAAAATCTGCGAGTAAAAGATCTGTGTGGCCAATCTCTCTTTTTCTCTGGACTCCTGAGAAGACTTTGTACAAACATTTGGAACAATCGCCTCAGTTGTCCAAACGTTTTTGTGGAACATATACTCATACATCAATTTTTATGTAATTTAATTATTTAACATTAATAATAACATTTTATTATATATTAACACTATTTCTACGCTGTGAAACAGTGTTAATATATATTAACAGTGAAATATATTTTAATTTCTGATTCGTTTTAAATCTTTCAACATATTAATAAGTCGTAAACGGGGGTTATTTTGGTCCTTCGGTCCTTTGGCCCAAAATAAAAATATGGAAATAGATTTTTTGCAGTATTACACAACTTTCCCTATACTACTTGTACTACTCCGTACATAGGTATGTATACGGGAAAGTAAAAAAAGTGCTCCTGTGCTTCCAAAGTAGCATATTTTTAATTATTTGCAAGCATAGCATAGTAATGTTAGTAGAGAACAAATTCCCGGACAGGCAACCGACGAGTATCCCTGTTTGTGAAGTTAGGTAAATACACATTTAGAAATGGTATTTGTTACTATTAACTGCGTCAAAAGGAAAGTGTTATTCAATTGGTTATTACGCAAAATATAATTGTATTCTTCGGTACTCACAATAAAAAAACAATAAAAATCTTGACCACTCGTCAAAAGGCAAATATTATTATGCTTATAATCTTATTCCATCTGACCAAAACTATATGGTGTTCACAAGCGATGATTGTGTCATGGTACAATTATTGAGGAAAATGATGCCCTTAGTCAAAGAATTTCACGCAAACATTCAGGCCTAAGAAATTTAAAAAAGAAAATAATGTATAAATTGGAATCTGGAAAAATTGTGGTTGTTTCTTTGAATGGTCACGAGTTTTAAAGGCATGTACTATCTGTAGAAGGAGAAACTATTGACTGTTTGCAACGTAACAAAACGTTCTGAAAGAGGTCGAAGGAAAGAGACATAGTGTTTTATGAATGGGAATAACAAAATAATTGAGCTCTCTAAACCTGTTAACAGATATATTTTACTTGCTAACAAGATGCAAAATAAATGTTTTTTCATAAAAAAAAATTCAAAAACTAAACCCCCTGGTTTAAAATATGCCAGAGAAGTTTGAAATATACGTTTCCATTTCAGTCTTTAATTTCCTTTATGAACGAATGTTTTTCTTTTGTTCAAAACTTGAATTCAACGCATTTACATGTAGACAATTGAAATGCGTCAAACATACTCAAACTCAAAACATCATTGAAATACAATACTTTCGTATTTGTTAAAATTCAACAACAAGACGTTATATTTTTTACATACAAAAAATATAGATCGAGTATGGTTGTATAAGAATGGCTATGTGCTCACAACACGTACCCCACAACCCAGGGCTGTAAGGCCTGGAAGCCGCTGGTAGGCCTCACCTCGTAAAGATCTGTTGTGTTAAAGTTCATGTATGGTACCCAGAATTTAAAATTAGCAAGAATAAAAGTAATTTTTGGAAAGGCGTCTACTTCAGAAGTACAGTAAATTTTCAGCAAAATATATAATTTCATCTCTAATATGACGTTAAATGTTACGTTATTGTAACTTATTTCTCACCTGGATATATAAAATAAAAATAACATTCAGTTTCTAGGAAAGTACTTAGGATTTACGAATGAAAATATCAGATATTTTTTCAGTCAATAAAACAAACTTATACTTAAAATGCGATTTATAATTATCACTAACATATAAATCAATTAAATTCGTTTAGTTGATATCTATTACATGACTGTTAATTCACATTCGTTGACAAGAAACTCCTGATGAGAAATACAATCTACTGAAAAGTGCGTCGGTATTATCAAATACTGTATTATCTTCTTCTAACAAAAAACTCTCCTACACCACGGCCTCCGAATGTTATGTCGTTATGTCATGACCTACCTACAGTAGTAGCAAGAAGTAAACTTTGTCAAAGAGGAGCTGAAAAATACTCAGTGGCTACAGAGCAATATTAAAGGTAAACATGAATCAGAAAAGCGAAATGTCAAATGTTACCCAAAACTTCTCTGAACACTACGGCGCGGGAGTAATGTAAAAGGTACGTCGCAAATTTATGTAAAATATTATTTTTGAAAGTTTGTTTTTATCACTGTGCTAAGTGCTAATAACCTAACTTTTAGTAAAAGAAAAACTGTTTCATTAAAAAAATCTCTCTCTCTCTCGGAATAATATCGCGTAGAATTACTTCCCGAAAAATTGATTCATGAATAACTTGTCTCTAAAATAAAATCTAAATTATTTCTAGTCAAATAATATTACTTTATGAAATATAATTGTAAATATGTGAAAATTTTAAAGCATGGGATAACATTTTGAGTCGAATAGAAAATACCAAGATAAAACTTATTCACCTCGTTACAAAAGTTGTGAAGCAAAACAGGGGCATTCTCCCCCAGAAATTGCAACTGAACGAACGACTCTCTAAAGTGCTTATCTCGATGGATATGAATATTAATAATGTTGCTCGCAAAATGCTGCAAGATGCGCTAATTAATTAAGATAATGCTGTGTTCTTTGGCATGCATTAATATCAGAACGAAATGGCTATTCAATTCGATTCTATCACCACGCTAACTACAGCACACAGAAAACCACCTATCACTTTCAGTTCTTACAAAAAAGTGTCTTATATATATATTTCATTCTGAATATTTTGTTGTTTATTTTTCAATATATTGTATTTATTAATGTAGGAAATATTCTCAAAACATATAACGGCTAGAAAAGAACAAAAACTGATTAAAAATTGAGGTGTCAGAAATATTCATTGTATATTTCTTCTGATAATGTGTTGTCGATAAATGTAATACGTTATCACGACTATCATTTCTGGTCAGAATATACCAAATGTAGTTATTGTATTTACATGAAAATTTAATTACACTTAAAAATTATTTAAAAAAGTCTTTGTGAAGAATTACTAATGTTTTTTGTTTTTTTGTTTTGGTCATTTTGAATCTCAATTAGATTTTAGATATTTTCAAGAGAAATAAAAGTTAAGAAATTAAAGATCTCTTCATCCGAATAAAAGATTTTAAAAGGCTTTAGAGTCTGTTTACTTTCCGAATCCTACAAGTTTTGTCCTGGCTAATTTTCGAGCGTTTATTAACTTGATAAAATATTGAACGAAATTGAAAAAATAGACTACACAATCGGAGTTATAGACGGTGTGTTATGATTCTGATGAAAAATCTACTTGGAATATTTTTCGAGATACAGGGTCTTCATTCTGAAACTTTTTAATTACAGAGGGAAAACATTTGTCCGAGAGAAACGATCTCTGCTCAACACTAGTCGATTCTCAAAGTGAATGCCGAAGCAAAACCATAACAAACGCATCACGTACCTCTCGCTATCTTCTCTTTCTCAACTTTTCATCACTCCTCTTACAC
The DNA here is from genome assembly GCA_038098605.1 of Gryllus longicercus. Classification (NCBI taxonomy): domain Eukaryota; kingdom Metazoa; phylum Arthropoda; class Insecta; order Orthoptera; family Gryllidae; genus Gryllus; species Gryllus longicercus. The sequence continues at coordinate 50,267 of JAZDUA010001439.1, forward strand.
ACACACAAACACACACACACACACGCACACGCACAAAGTTACATTTATCTGCCTTAGACTACCACACATGTCCGGAGACCAGTCGGGAGTTTAGAGCTTGTTTCGTCACGGGTAGTACCCCCCTGGAGAGGGAATACTTGGAAGGGAAAATCCTTGAAACTGACCTCTAGATCGGCACTAGATCTCACGTTCTAGCCGGGGGCACACTGACACCTCCCGAGAAATACGGGGCTAAATGAACAGATACGGGACAAAATGTGCTAAGTAACTGACGCGTCTAGAATCAGTAATTACTCTCACACTCAAAAAGACACGATCGTGTGTTAAAAGGAGTTTCGAATTGGCAAGGTAGATTGATAATAGCATTTGTACTACAGATTTCAAGATAAAAGAAAGACATGAAAAAGGCTTGAAAATTCCTGATTTCATATTCCTAAAATTACCAATTTAAAGTAAATAAATTTCCTGATAATTTATGCATTCCAGTGAAAATGAGAATTTTTGGTATTATATTGTTTATTTTCCTGTTAGTAATGGTTCTCTTAACATATTTTTATAAAATAACATTAAAAATAACATAATCTAGGTCATCGAGGAAGGAACCTGTACTTATCATTTCACTATTTTATTGTCACAATTTTTTAAGCTTACAACAGAATGGTTTCAATTTATGTTATGTATATAACTTTGTATTAAAAAGATACAAAAATATTTAGAACTCATAGTAATCAATAGGATGCACATGGTCTTTACTATGTAGAGTTTTATTTTTGGGAAACAATTTGTTCGTAGAATAAATAATGTTGTAGCAATATAGGAGGAAAGATAGATATAAAATGTGAATGATATTAATGTTTTATTGATAAAAAAGCAAATTTAACGTCTTTATAAATGTTTTGTTTGCATTTGCAATTTTTCAGATAATTTTGGAATCTATTTTTTGTCCTAAATAACTGATAGGTGTGGGAGAAAGAAGTCGTGGAATCAGAGAATTATTTAACCGCATTGAATTCATAACTCGTAATGTTTGTAGAGAAAAATGATTCGTATTTATAAGAATTAAATTTTATATTCCATTTACTGAATCAGTTGGAAAACATTATGATCTACTCGTAAGTTATCTAATACTATTATTATCTTTATATGCAGTAAATATTGATCTATCTTCTACAAATAAAGCTATTTATGGGCGTTAAAAAATTTGGAATGGACAGAAATTAATAAACTAATTTATGGATTACGGGGAATCTTGAAGAACGCTTGTTACTACGAAATAATGGTATAAATTTGAACTTTAAATTTATGGTCGAGAATTCGTTAATTCTCGTTAATTCTAGAAGGCAATAGCGGAAACCAAAAATACACAAAAAACAAGGTTTCTAAATTAACATTACTTTGGTAATGAAACTGCACCTAAAGATTTTAAAGGTGATTGTCTGTGTGGAAACTATATTAACTCACATTTGTAATTTTAAAGGAAATATATTGTATTTTTGTTCATTATTCTTTCCTTCAGGAGGCCAATTTTTATCTTTGTAACTTGTGAATATATGCTTATTGACGATGCTTGTTAGATAGAAAATATTCTGAGTAAGCCCTACATACCTTTAAAATATAAAGCGAAAACATGTGAATAATAAAGCTTATTAAAATCATAAAAGTATAAAAAATACATTATTTTAACCAAACTCCGTTTGAAAATTTATTCTTACAACAAAGATTGACGGATAGCGAGAATAATGTCTGATATATACTCCCAAAAAATTTAGGGACGAAAAATTAAATATGTTTCAACTTGCAAAAAAGATACTGGTCAATTAATCATGGTTAGATGAAATACAGCTGGGATGCAAAAACCTTGTTCATTTTTTCTAATGAGCATTAAATATAAATTATTTGAGATTGCAATGGTTTTACAATTAAAAAAATACATTACAATGTCTGTTATCCTTCTTCGTAGTAAATTTTCGGTATTCCAATTTGGAAATCCGCACAATTTAAGTACTGAATAGAGCCAAATCACTCGTACCAGTATTTTACAGAAATATAATATTAAGCCTAGTGGTCTGTTTAAGAACATTCTGGAAAATCCTTAGGCCTACGACTTATAACTGAAACTGTGACTGATCTGTAACAACAAAAGTCGAAAGACATTAAAATACTAATAAAACAATTTCATCCTTTCTTTCTTCTACAGTTGAGTTTAGAATCTCCCATCTGCCTACATGCAATAGCGCTAGAGGCTTGTGAGATTATGTATAATGTATTCGATGAGAAGGGATGGGGTCTGCCAAAAACATTGGGGCTGGGAACATGTTGAGGGACCGATTCCGAGTGCTCCCCGGTCTGCGTTTAAGGTGCTGCTTTGGCATCTCCCTGAGAGTAGGAGAAAAACACAGAAAATGCTCAACAATGATTCTAGAATTCTCATCTAGTTAAATGTACACCTTGACCCTGGTGCACAGCGGGAGTTGCATGTTCGTCACCGTGAAGACACGAAGCTTAGACCTCTTGGTCTAAAATTGTTCCAGTGTCGAACTTCAAATCACAAGCTATTGCAATATAAAATTAATAAAATAAATAAATGATAAATTTCGTATTCTTTTACCAAAATAATGAAATAATAATGAAGTAAACAGATTCTGTGTAGTCCCGCAGCTGGTGTACAGATCTCCTAGAGTTAGAGCCCTTGCAGTAATTACGTAGTATAACCATTATTCAAAATCAATACGTAAGTACATGACATATGCGCTACACAAATGTCGAAAGCTCCTCCACCGACCTGCGCCGCCACAGAAAGTAAGTTGCCAGACGTGAATTCACCGTCTCCCAATACGACTCTCAGAAGGAGAGTGCGGTAAGTGACCACGCTGCCAGCCCGCCCGCCCTCACTCCCGCCACCAGGCCGCCCGCCCTCGCGCCCGCCCGCCCAGACCGCCAGCCACAGACCGCCCGCCACAGGCCGCCCGCCACAGGCCGCCCGCCCGACCTCACGTCCACCCGCCCACCCTTACGCCCGCCCGCCCGCCCGCCCACCCTCACGCCCGTCCGTCCTCGCGTGCGCCCGCCCTAACGCCCGCCCACCCTCGCGCCCGTCCGCCCACCCTCACGCCCGTCCGCCCACCCTCACGTCCGCCCGCCCACCCTCACGCCCGTCCGTCCTCGCGTGCGCCCGCCCTAACGCCCGCCCACCCTCACGCCCGTCCGCCCACCCTCACGCCCGCCCGCCCACCCTCACGCCCGCCCGCCCACCCTCACGCCCGTCCGTCCTCGCGTGCGCCCGCCCGTCCTCGCGTGCGCCCGCCCTAACGGCCGCCCACCGTCGCGCCCGCCTGCCCTCAGGTCGCCCGTCCTCGCGCCCACCCTCCTTAGCGACCGCTCGCCCCCGCGCCCGCCCGCTCTCGCGTCCGCCCGTCCTCGCACCCGCCCGCCGTCACCCGCGCCGCTCCGTCGCCGCCACGGGCCTCGCGTCCCTGCCCCGCCACCGTCCGCGCCCGGACATCGGCGGCGACAGGTGTCCGGCCGCGACACTCCGCTGATCGATACGGCTCAACAGGTGCCGCGCTTCGCCCCGCCCGCCCGCCCCTCCCTTCTCCTCTCCCCCTCCCCTCCCCCTCCCTTCCCTTCCCCGCCACACCGCGCCGCACTCCACCGTGCACAGTCGCGGCTCACCCCACCCAACCCTCCCACGACTCCCTGCCGGCCGCGTCGCCCTCCCCTCCCCTCCCCACCCCGTCCCCTTAATTAGAGCAGGGTGCTGCGCGCCCGCCCTCCTAATCCTCCGCGCCCCTCGCCCCCGCGCCACCGCCTCTTTCGTCGCTTCCCTCGCACGCTCCGGAATTCGGCCCGGTGCCGTGGCAACCCTGCCCCACACGCGCCTTCTAACGACGCCGCACCGCGCGTGCGGCGTTGGGGGAACGGGCGGAATCAAGATGGCGCCCGAAAATGTGTCTATCCGCCCGGAACAGCCGTAGTTACGAATTAAAAGTTCTCGAAAGGAAAGCGGTGTACGGCCCTCGCCAAGTTTTGCGCTTTAACCCGGGAGGGTCCGGGCTTAAAAATGCATGCCGTTATTGTTGCGGAGCTGTTTGTAAATAGTGAGCAGCACACCCGAAACCACTCCCAAAAGTCGCTCTCTCGACCGAGACCAAACGCTAATAAATTAGGAGAATTGTAAAAACGAAGGAAGATAAAGTTTACTTGCAACTTAGAATAAGTAAATTGTTTTATTCGTAAGCGTTGCAGGATAAAGTAAAGCTTTAAGACACGATTATTACCCTTTACGATATCAAAGTTTTCATTTGTTTATATAAGATCTGTTTTCATGACAGTTTATTTGTATAGCCCTAATATTTAGCGAAGGCTTCTGGTATAAAGAATTTCGCGTGACTAAAAAAAGCTTGTGAATCTCAAGTGCAATTCGTCGTGAATGAGTAATTTCAGCAGTTAGTTTGATTGTACAATATATTATTAGCATAGTTGGATATTGCTGGTAAACTACCTTTATCCGCTGCATGTCTTACAGGGTGATCTTAAAGTCATGAATGCCAAAGAGAACAATGGCACAGAGCGAAAACATTGTCTCACGATACATTTGTTACAGTAACTTCGGAAGTATTCAAAAGACTGTACTAATACAAACATTAGATTTTATTAAAGCTTATTTATTTTAATAATTTATTTTATTTTTCGTAAGAAAACAGTAAAAATTAAACGTGACGCATGGGAAATTTCCGCCCGTTTGGTACAGGTTCAGAATACCTATCACAATATTTTTCTCCTATTTTATTATCTATTATTCTAGTTGAATTATATAAAAGATAGGTATAAATAAATGTGTTTGACTAATTTAAAAATTATTGATTGTAATATCCTAAAACGAGATTAATTGAATACCAAAGACACTAGATGTAGTTATACATGAGTCTACGAATAAGCAGGTAACAAAATGCATTTTCCTTAAACTTAAATCGTAAAACGCAATGGAAAAATGAAACAAAAAATTAAAACTGATGACAATATAATTGCTTCAAAATTTCATTCCATATTATTTAGGGTTAAAAGTTCGTTACAAACATTTGTCATTAGAATTTTCTCAAGTAAAACATTTCCCCATTTGCTTAATATAAAAATTGCTAATGCGATTTATCTCAAAAGATTCATTATATGAAAATAAATTAATAATCAACAAATAAAGACGACTTTAATATGTTCTAAGATAGTAGCTTTCAGAAAGAGCAGCGTACAGATGCAGTGTTCGTAAAATAATAAAGCATGAAATTGGAATGTTATCAAGTGGTTTCTCAACTTAGACCATGACACGTAAGCTTGGCTATCAGTAAACACGCTGGTACAATGGTCTGTTAATTATTAAATTATTTTATCATGCCTGACCGCAGTCACTGTGCACGCGAAACTCCTTACAAGCGGTTCATAGTAGTTTCTCACGTGTTGTGCCCCTGCATCATAGTGACATACTGTGACCCGCCATACACTTGCGCCGAGCGAATTGCGTTCAACGCCCTTTGCCTCTGTTACAATGATAACATGTCATGCGTATCTAAAAAACTAATTTCCAATGCCCTCATAAATTTAATATACAACTTTATACAATCTCATGCAACCTCAACAAACGCTTCATACGTGTATACATTCCTCATTTTCAACGCGCACAGAACTTGAAAGAATATTAAGCAATCACCGACCATGGGAAATTGTTTCTATGGTTTCTTTACATCTCCAAGAACTAGGTAAATCCAAAAACGATCAGTTTCGATTTCGACAGAAAAATGCAAATATTTTATGATGATATTTGGGCTATTCTCGTAGTGCGCAGTCCGACTGAATTCTTATATTCAGTACGCCACTGTCTATGACAAGGCTTTCATCATGCGACAGCAAGGCTATAAGAAAAAGACAAACTGCAATTGTCTTCTTAATTCTCTCGACTGTTTTTGTTAAAATAATTTATTTTAGCGTTATATGGAAGTACTTTATTTGTTGTTATTAAGCAGTGTGTATACTCATTAATGAACGAATATTTTGTGTGATTTTGTTAACCAGCAAACATGCTGCTGCAAGCCACTAATTCTTAATACTTCAAAAATACATATCATGATATGTTGTTACACATTATAGTACTTGCGAAAGTGTTGAAGGTGTTATTTTACTCTAATCATATACAGAGTACGTATTAACCCGAGCATTGTAAGAAATACAAATCACTTTCCGTTAACAAATAGCAATGGGAACGAGAACATGCCAGTTAGAAAGAAATGGCCGCGAAAATGACAATAAAGATGAAGAGAATCATTTAATGTTAGAAAATGCTTCTATTAATTGTGAAATTAACTGACGCCTTAATACTTAAAAATGCATATGTGATAATATGTTGTTACACATTATAGTACTTGTGAAAGCGTTGAAGGTGATATTATACTCTAATCATATACAGAGTACTTATTGACCCGAGCATTTTAAGAAATACAAATCACTTTCCGTTAACAAATAGCAATGGGAACGAGAACATGCCAGTTAGAAAGAAATGGCCGCGAAAATGACAATAAAGATGAAGAGACATCATTTAATGTTAGAAAATGCTTCTATTAATTGTGAAATTAACTGACGCCTTAATACTTAAAAAATGCATATGTGATAATATGTTGTTACACATTATAGTACTTGTGAAAGCGTTGAAGGTGATATTATACTCTAATCATATACAGAGTACTTATTAACCCGAGCATTTTAAGAAATACAAATCACTTTCCGTTAACAAATAGCAAGGGGAGAGAGAATATGCCCGTTACAGGAAGTGAAATCTACGTTTCTATGTTTAAAGTGGTACATTTGCAAAAATATATATTGTATCCAAAACTACGTATATCTGCATTACAACTACAGGGAAATTATGCATTTACAAAATCATATTTCACTGTGTTCTTCCGCCTCTTTTATGGTTGGATTATATAATTTAACCTTATCTTATTAAGAAACCATACAAAAAATTTTGCGTTTGAAAATGGAAAAGTTTTTGTACGCAAATATTTTGAAACTGCTAATACAGTGTGTTTTCATTCCATTTTGAATAGTAAAGAAAACATTACCAATGAAGTATGTCAAAGACAATGAGGAAATGACAGGAAACAAATTTTTGTACATGTCATTGTATTATATATTACATAATTATCAAATCTCCAATGTATACAAAAATAACGGAATTTCATTCTATCCCAAATCAGAATTAGTGGAAATATTAAAACTTAACATGTTTATAGAAATTAAGACGTCAAAATATTTTTTAATCATAACATATCCTGTAACGATGTAAAATATGTAATTGTCTTTAAAGTTTGAACTTTTGACGTTTACAATTTTAGAAAATCAATCCCATTTCTCACTAATTCGTCCAGCGTTTCCCCACAAACGGTCTTACTGCATCCAGTGCCTCAATTAAATAGAAAAACTTTGTCACTTTCCCAATTACATAGGAAATAATTCTGAAACAGAATGTTCTGAAAATAATGGATTTTTGAAGCACTTTCTTTAATATCTGTAATATTTTAAAAATGTAAAAATTCGAATACCTCAAGTGGTGATTTTTATATCATATTGGCTGCATGAATAAGATACATTGTATGAATGAATGGAAATTAATACAACAATATTTGATAATCAAAATCTGTAGCACGGAAACAAGTAAATACGACGTCTGAACTCTTCGTCAGCCACCTCTGTTCTAATACCTTTCACATTCTACTTGATAGATTCTGAATTATGCTCTTCGTAAATGGGCTCTTCGTCTAGAGGGATATCAAAGTAGAAAGAAAGTGATGAAAATGAACATTTAATAAGTACCTGTACCTATTCATTACAAGAAAATTAATGCAAAGATTTTTGCATTGCAAGATTGCATTAATAGCAAGATTGCAAGATTTGCATTAATTTTTTTAGATTGATCTAATAAAGTCTCTGATGAGTTAATTAACTCTGAGGTTGTATTTTATTTTGAAACTATTTACAAGAGAAATTTTTCGTGAGTTGATTGGCTGTATCGTATCACTTCTATTTTTATGTCATAAAATATTAAATAAAATGTTTAATACATAATGGAAGTTTGAATGGGCGGCGAGTGAAGCCAAGTGACAAGTGCAAAAGGTTATTTAACAGGAATTGAAAACGGTACGATTTTGAAAGCTACGTTACTGGAAATCGGTGAGTGTCAAGATTGATTTTGACTAGTTTTACCAGATATTCAATAACACGTTTTGTTGTGTCCTGAATAATTAACATAGCATCTTTTCAAGAGAAAAGAACATCATTCGCTAGTGAAAATGTGATTTTAGACATGAAATATATTACGTGCTTTCCCGTTACTATCGTATCAGTTCTGCTTGTTCGTTGGCACAGCCATACTACTGTAAACAATAGAATTGTCACGCGATAATGTAATGTATTGCACATGACATTATCTATATGTGCAATATTTATTTGAGATTTAATTTTACTTAATAGTAAACAAATGAGATCAATACGCCTTAATTTTCTGAAGAGGTAGATTTATTTAGCACAAGTCAGTAGAGTATTCGTGAGTAGTGTAAGCTTCAGAAGCGGTCGTCTATATTTGGCACATTGAGCTCGCCCGATCGTCCCGTCTGCGTCGATTCGTATCCCTCGCGGGGCTATTTCTGTCTCGGCGGCCGTCGGAGGGCCCCCGCTGCGTCCGCGGGCGCGCGAGAGTGACCGAGGTCTGCGCCGCAGGGTCACGTTCCGGCGACACGTGCGGGCGCAGCTGCCTCGCGGCGGCGTACGCACGCGGAGGGCGGGCGGGCGGCGGGCGGCGGCGACGACGCATCGACCGGCCCACGGCAGCCATTGAGGCTGCGGCGGCGGCGGCGGGGGCGCCGCATCTGCGCGTGGCCGGGCTTCTGCGCCGGCCATGAACGGGCGCTGGCGGCGGCGCGCCGCCTCGGCCGCCCCGCCGGGCCCCGCCCCCCACAGCGCCGCCGGCAGGCCCTCCGAGTTCGCCGTGGCCCACGGGCTGGCGCCGCCCCCGCGCCCGCAGCGCTTCTTTCCCGTCGCGCAGCCTCAACAGCCCGCGCCCGCTCAGCCCCCCGCTGCGCGCCTTGGGCCGCCGGCCTTGATGGGCGCCGGCGCCAAGCCAAACGCCGAATCCCAACTGGTAGCATCGGGTGCCGCTACTTTCCAGTCTTCCGAGTCGCTTTTCGGCGTCCCCGCCGTGCAAAGCGATGCTTCGAATTCTTCCATGCAGTCTGCCCCCGCTTTGGCCTCCCCGCCCTGCCGCCCTTTCTTCGGCTTCCAAATGCCGCAACCGCCCCCGCCTCCGCCCCCGCCGCCCCCGGCGCCACCGCCCACCATCATCCCGCCGCCCGGATGCACCGTCGTATGGGTAATGAGTCCGCCTAATGCCTCCCAGTATCCGTGCCAAGGGAACTCGTTTACCGCAATTGCTTCACCTTCCGCGCAGCTGCAACCTCAAATGCAACCGCAACTTCAACCGCAGATGCAACTGCAGATGCAACCGCAGATGCAACAGCAAATTCAACCGCAGATGCGAACACAGATGCAACCGCACATGCAACCGCAGATGCAACTGCAGCTGCAGCCGCAGATGCAACCACAGATGCAACCCCAGATGCAACCCCAGATGCGACCGCAGATGCAACCACAAATGCAAATGCATACACAACTGCAGATGCCACCTCATATGCAGTCGCAGATGCAGTCGCAGATGCAACCGCAGATGCAACCGCGGATGGTGCCGCAAATGATGCAGATGCGCATGCGGTCAGGGCGTCGGCGACGGTCCGTGAGCCTGCCTCGCCCCAACGACTCGAGGTTTCACGTGGCGTACCTTACTCCGTCTAACACTCTGAAGCCCGTCTCTCAATCCAATTACGAGGAGTCATCGACGGCGTCGCCCTTCTGCACTACACACACCGTCTTCCCCTCGCAGGCCATGCCCGCCACGTGCCACATCCGTCCCGCCGGACTGCCGTCGGAACGCCCGCAAAAGAACCGCTGGTCTACCTGGACCCACTACACGACGTTCGGGTCAGATTCGTGACTTCGATTACAGGTAATTTATTATTCTTTTTTCTACGTTTTTTAACGAACAAAATATATTCAATGCTTTGTTTAACAGCAGAATCAAAAGTATCTCTTTAAAAAATCTTTATCTCACTTGTTCTACGGACCATTTTTTTGGGAGAATCAATATGTGCGAGAATAGTTAATTGCAAGAATAAATACTCACAAGTTCTAAAATGTGTTATTTTTAAACAATTGAATCTAAATTGATTAAAATATGGGTTAATGGCTGCAACTTGGTGATTCCCGGCAGTCCCTATCTCTCTAAAAGAGGAATGGGTGTAGAAACGAGTTCATCGGTTAAACTTTGACCTACGAAAATATTCTCTGATGAAGAAGATTGTTTGAAGAGGATGAAATTAATTACTTTCAGACTTCATTGCATTTAAATATGATTGATTCAGGATATTTTTGGGATGAATCTCTTCAAACATCGCTGTAAATGCAAGTTCATAAACATAGTTTTGCCAAAAAAATGTGGTGTAGAAGAGTTTAAATGTAAAATGCTTTTATTTCTTTTAGGACAACAATTGGAGACAAGAATATGGTGGCTCAGAAAGTCGAAAGCTGACAAATAATGCAGCAGATACCCATAACACAAGGAGAGGAGACCAATGTATTTCATCAAGGAATTCTTGCTACACTTCTGCCAGACTTTGTATAAGACATTTTTTAAAAAGGTGTATTTATTCTCTGAAACACATTTTAAGTATAAATTGAAGTAACAAACTCCAAAAATTACAACTATTAAAGTTAAAAACTTGTAAAACTCACGAGTAAAATTATTCCGAGAGTACCCTGAAGTAATTAATACAAGTGTAAATGTAGTTTAACTTGCTAAGTTAGTTTTATAGAAAATAATGTTTATTAATGCTATTCAAATCTGTAGCATAAAATGCAATTCAGAAAACAATGATAACACTCCCGACATCAAGTTATCTTCCACAAATGCAATACTCATGTAACCATGTGTGCTTATTAAACGTTGGTGGAGAAATCAAAAGGGGGGCTTGATATGAGAGACACTATAAATTTAAGGATTAGCAAATTGTCTTATTATTCTATTATCTCATTTCCTTTCCTTCATTTTATAAATGTATGACCTTGCAGACGTTAAAAACGGAATTTGGAAGGAGATTTAAAAGAGTTTTAAAGACTACCTTTATACGAGTTAATACGAACGTCGTTGCAGCCTGACGATCTTCATTAATTTAAGATTCATAATAACAATCTGAACTTTGTTTTTACATATTATTCCATTTGTTTGCTACAGTAAATCCATTCCTCTTTCCGTCTGACTCCTGACAATGGCTGTTTTCCTCAAAGATTTTTTTTCAACTAAAATCCCGTTTTATTTATTACTGTTTGATATATCGGTTTAAGCTTTTTATTATTGTTAATTATAGATTTCACTTTTGAGCTCTTAAACACCTGGTATTACTTTTATTGGATAATAAGCAATTTTTATAAGGTTTTGCCATAGTTTGTGCTGTTACTTTATCTATCCCTTAACTACTGGTGCATTTGCTCGCAAGAAGAATGTTGATTGTTACTCAGGCTCTCAAAGATTAGCAAACAAAACGATCTCTGTAAACACTTTGCTGAGTTGAGACAGCAAAGACGAGTGTAGAGAAGAAACTGTCTACATCAATTACGTTTTGCTGACACAAGTTAAGGAAATTGCGTTAGATAGCCCTGTTCTAATTTACACTGAAAATTAGATGATAAAGTAAAATAAATTATTTCTTAATATGAAATAAATGAATTACTAGATCTTATTCCTTATCGTGGGTGAATCATTCAAGAGTGATAAATCTTCTCCAATGTCACGAATCGTTCACTCCATCCAATGCACATTAAAATTTCTAACATATTAAATTGTTATAGAAACTATATATCGACGAAAATACTATCTGTTTTGTGAAGACGGTTACAAAGCGGCTTGACGAAAGGCGTCGATGGGCGTTGCTTGAGTCCGATCGTGTGAGCAAAGGTCGACACCCCCTTTGCAAGCGCAGCGCAGCACATTCTCGAAAAGCGACGCGCGTCATCACTTTGCGTCGAAATGCGTTTGACAGAAAATGGCGTCTACATCAAAACCGTCAATCAGCCCCAATGTTGTAACATTTCATTTTGTATGTCTTCATTGACCGTTGTCCTTTTTATGGCAATTCTGAGTAGTGAACCGAAATATTGATGAAGCGTTCATGGAGTCCAATTTCAGTGAACAGAAGTTGTCAGTCTCCCACGCTAAGAACGAATAAAGACGTGTCGTTATAACGTCGAAAAGAGGTGAACTTTGTAATCGAAAATCACATGTCCTATGCCATGATACGATCTCATTCAAATTAATCAATAGATGTTTCAAATCATTAATTGAAGTAATAATTATTTTATCATATCGATAAGTTGAATGTTATACCTAGTAATATAAATACAAACTTTTTAATGTTTCTATATTAAGACATTTAGTCAATAAATGAGAGTATTACGAAGTTATTTACTTTTTTCCTATTTTAGAAACGAGAAGAAACGAAGTACGAGAGAAATATAACTTTTTTATTAGGACAAAGTAACTTTACAAGAACTAAGAAAAATAATAAGAGGACAGATTATTGATTTTTTTTCATTTTTGAATTTGAGAAAAGCGATTGCATGAAGGTTCACATTTCTAAGTATCACACGATGAAAAACAATATTCGAAATCTAAGAGACAGTGACCCTTGAGACACTTTTTTTTACTCAAACACCTTAACCGCACAACGCCAACTCCGAAATAGCAAAACCCCACAAGCGCGAACCAACCCCAAACACCACGAGTCTCACTCTCTCCAAAACCAAGGAGTAATTCAAGCTGTCGGTAAACTTCTTAGAACTCGATTCATAGCACCACTATAAAACATCAAGTCGGATAAAACCGCACGCCCTCAATGTCCTACAACGCGGTACAACAGCGAGAACCGCTAATTTCCCGAGAAAGAGGCTGATGCGAGGGGGCGTCGCGGTCGCCTTTTTTCCTCCCGAGGTCTCCCGCAAAGGAGGCGCTGCGCTGAAGCCATTCGCGTCGCGTGGAAGACAATTAGCGCGCTCCTTAAGGCGCCTCTTTGAAGCGCGAAAGGTTAACGGGGCGACGCATGCGCAAATGCCGCCCCGGTATTTTTGACTCGGCGGGTGGGGGGGAGGGTGGCCACACATCACGTGACGCCGGAAAGGGCAAGGTTCGAGGCGGAGTGGGAGAACGCAGGGAGACAAAGGGAAGGCGAAACAAAGGGTGTAATGATTGGCCTACATACACTGAGGGAGTGAGTGAGAATGTAGGGTTTTCGGGCGCATCAACTACTTTGGACAGTAATTCCTGTGTAATCCGTAATTCATTTTATATCGAGTGGTGTCAGTGACATTTGAACGTACCTTTCGTCGGCGTCCTTTATGTCGAATTGCATGTTTTTTTTCCTCCCTGTAGGTAACTGCCCTAACGGGGCACCATGCCAGCTGTTACAAGCTACGGTACCCTGAAGTGGATCAACTGATGTCACTACAGTGCCTCTGACCGAGAGGTTCTAGGGTTCGGTTCCCGACGGTGGCAGGAGTTTCAACACTAGCTAGAGCGCTATGTCGAATTCAGCCGCTGGCTGGACGAGTATTCTAGCGGCTGGCTGCTAGAATACTTCCCTCGTTCCACGGACAGAGCGCTATCTTTCCTTCCCATTCCTTGTCCCATCTTCACACCTTACTCACACATTTACATGCACTAGACTACCTCCTACGCCGGGAGATCGACAGGGAACTTTGAGCATGAGCTGGTTGGGGCGGTCGGCTGGTGGGAGATACTTGGTGGGGGAAAACCACGCTAGTCGACGGTAGGTTGGCGCCGAAACTCGTAATTCAGCGAAGAAGAAATCGCCACCCCCTCCTGAGGAATGAAACATGCAACGGAACTACTGACTTCAGCAGTTGAAGCGCCCGGAATAACATTAAATAATTAATCCTGGGGTGAATGGTAGTATAGTATATGTAAGGGTATGTGTGTGCCTGTGTGTGTGTGCCTGTGTGTGCGTGCCTGTGTGTGCGTGCCTGTGTGTGCGTGCCTGTGTGTGCGTGCCTGTGTGTGCGTGCCTGTGTGTGCGTGCCTGTATGTGTGTGTGCATGTGTGTGTAAGGGAAGAAGATGGGACAAAGGATGAGGATAGAAAGGTTTCGTGGCCTGTTTGTTAAGGTACTACTCCTCCACTTGTGTTGTACTGACCAGAGAAACTGTGATGTACTACCGATCAGATCAGCCGGCCACTAAAAGTCTCCTCAACACAGTGGCAGAATTCGTCCAAGCTTTCTAGCTATTAGTAGTATTAACAATCAAGGTACAATGGTCATCAAATGAATTCAAAAGAATCAGTGTTCCCCTATTCAGCAATGAAGCTCTTTAAAACTTAACGCTTTAAAGCTTTCCCTTAGGTAAGCCTTCTCAGTGACTATATAGAGAACAACACAATAGGAAACAAGACAAATCACCAATCTAATCAGTGCGAATCGCAAACAACAAAGACTGCTCTTTGTATTGGTGCCGGTTATTAAGTTTCGGTTTCTGGGCTGTGAGCGTCCACGTGAACTGCTACGTCATCAACTGTGACATCAGCCTGCTTCCTCTGTGGTGGCGCAGGGCACTGTCCTCTCCCCCTACGTAGCAAACTTCTCCGCCATAGACCCTGTGATTGGAGCCTCCCTCAACCCAAGCAAGTGATGTAGGTAAAACCTCTGACTTCGCTTTCCTGTGGAATTGCCCAATAATGAGGCTAAACCTGTAGTATTTTGCAAAATAATATGTAATATATAGTTTGACTGTAACTGAGATATGAATTTTATGAACTTTTAGTAGTGCCATTTGTCTGTTTAATTGAGTCGTTTGTCATTACATAATCTTTATGCCATAACGTTCTCAAACTACATATCTTATACAGATTAATTTTTTCATCCCTCGTGTCAAACGTTATGTCAACCTCGTTAATCATTATGATAATTTGAAAAATATTTTTTCATGTTCCAAACGATTGCATAGAAGGAGTCGTTGCGGGTGAAGAAAACATTTTAAGGTTCATAATATTATACGTAATAAATAATTTAGTTATATTTTTTGGTCTCAGAATCAAAGATTTCCCTAGAAAGGATGTTTTTAATTTCCTAATTTTATCATTATATGTCAATAAAATTTTACGATTGGAAACATTCTTGAACTTCAGAGGCCATTAGAGTAATTTGAGAACATCGAGTGCACTGCAGTTCTTATGTTGACGACGTCGGGCTCTTTTGCAGAACTGCGCCGAAAACTGCTGTCTAAATATGCAGATCTCTTCTATCATTTCACAAATTTGTGTTTTTTTAGTTTGTCTCCAAAAAGTAGATTTTTCTTCAGTAATACTTGGACATCACCTCGAAACTTCAACTCACTCTAATCACAACCTTTTGGACGTTACAAGAGGGTGAGTCAAATGAAAACCAGACAGACTGTATAACTCGGACGATAGTGAAGCTGATAGAAGTGTCATCTATTGGGAATGAGGAAAGGACAGCGCGATGATCACCGCTCTGCCGTTTGTCTGTTAAACTTGCTTGAAGTGAAGTCAGCGCGTCTGTACGCGTCCGACATCACTATTGAATTGAATTGAATGCCTTATTTTACGCAGCTAAACCCAGGCCATGAGGCCTGCTCTTCCGTCTGACCACGCAAATTTCACTACGCTCCTTTCACCATCTAGCAGAGAAAGGAGGTATTTCGTGGGCGAGAAACAGGCGATTTGAATTTAGCTCAGAGGCGTCATTTATGCTTGAGGATATTTTACATGCGAGTAAATCTACTAACATGCGACAGCCGGCTTTACTTCCTCACCGAAGGAAGGCGTACGAAGGATTTTTTTGTCCTTAAAAATCCACTTCGCTTCGATCGGGTTTGAACCCGTATAACTGCCCGAGGCGCTAACCGTTACACCATCGCCGCGCGCAAGTCGCCGGTCGCACTATGCGTGGTGGACGGGGAAAGAGAAACAGCGAAGTGTAGTGCGTTTTTTGACAGAGCAAGAAGTGTCAGGTGATATTCATGCCATGATGTCTGTGTATGTGATGAGAACAGTGTAAACTTTGCAAGCAGTGCGTCATCAAGTCAAAATATCCAGGAATATTGACAGACGGAATTATTCTGGTGCACAATAATACCCACCTGCATGCTGCCAATGTTGACTACGCTGCAAAAGTTCCACTGGGAAGCTCACACATTGTTCAAACAATACAGATCTACCACCCCTTTAAGTTTTAAATTTTTGAAGCCCTGAAGTTATTAATGGCTTGCCATATTAATTGATGCATGCCGTCGATTTGCTTCGAACGAAGACTTGCACATCTGCGTAAAAGCATTGCCCCGTTGACAACTGCAAACGTGTTTCAATGCTGTCATTTTCCATCTTGTCTCACTTGTTACCTCTTGGGATAAGTTTATAAATAGGTAGTTATGGCGATTACTTTTGCAATAATAAACAATAACTTACTTTTTTCCCATTTCCATTTCACTAACCCTCATAAAAGACGAGATATACTCAAGAAACTGCTAGGAAGGCCGAATCGAAACGTTTCCCACCAAAAAGCAATATGACATATATTTATTCAATCTAATTGTGCAGAAGATGGCGGTGTTTTTCACACTTGAAATGGCTCACCTACATATTTTAACACATACTACATCAAATATTAAGAAAGTTCTTCCACGCCCTCCATTGTTCTTTTGTTTCACACGTTCGATCACAAATAAAACGCCAACGGGGCACGCTAGGTTGTTAAATCTTGGCTTACGAGGTCCCTAGAAGCCTACGATATATGTTTATTTGGCCATAACACACAAATTGAGTTCTTTATGAAAGTTTTTATTATATTTTTTAAGGTTTAATTCTTCTTAGGGGCCGTTACAAGATGGACAGATGTGATGAATCTCGAATTCCACGTGAAATTAAATTGCATATTTGATATTACGTGCGACGATATTGCATGTATAAAAGTCTCTGATTGTTAATACGCGTATTATACGCGCACGTTATTTTGAGCGCCGGAATACCTACCCCCAGTCCTTTGCCAACATTAGTTGAATTAAGAATAAATGATAGCAACGAGCGTTGTAGACAAAACCTCATAACAAGAAATGTTCGCTTCCGTGTATTTTGCATCGAAAAAGGAACTAAAATTTGAGGGCTCAAGAAAAGTTGCGCGGATAATAAAAATAATTCTAGAATATTTACCCATGCACACCGAACCTAAATGATGTGACGTATGCTTCACGGCGTAGCCATATGATAACAATTTGCAAAGTCGTCCGGCATAATCACATAGATCCAGAGAGCAACACAAAAATAACGAATAATTATAACACAGAATAAACAAACTCATTCTTATTTCGCCGTAACGGGCCATTACCAGATTCACTTCAAAAAGTATAACGCACAACTGAAGGCTGAGTTTAAGTTAATTTGCTCCCACACTCCCATCCATGTTCAGTTGGTATAATCGTATATACTTTCTCGCATTAATGCAGGTTTTCGAAAATCGTTTATATGACAATACTAATTTTGATGAACAGATTTCGTTAAAGAAATAATCTCTATCTTCAGTGTTTTACTTGTAGGAGTAAGCCTAAAAAACTTAATCTCTAACAATTTTGGGAAATTGAGAGAATTCAATGAAAATCGGATCATGAATATATTTATAATCGTTATTTTCTCTGTCTGAGGAAAAAACTTAAAATCATGTCATGTCATGTAAAAGTAGCCTCCAAAGTTAAAATATATGATTTTAATAGAAGGCACCGCGATATCAGCGAGACTGACCAAAGATAAATGAAATTCATGAAAAGCTTGAGATTTATTCGCTAGCGTTTTTAAAAGGCAGGCAAGAGTTTTAGATAAATCAAATTTTCTATGTCAAGGACTCAAAACACGTAAATTATGATTACACAAGAAATTAGAGAAAGATTATTACAACATAAAGAAGCAATAATTATCCCTTTTTTGGTATCAGGTACTAACAATACGCTGTTTTCTGTTGAAAAATTGTGTTTAATTTATGCTCCAGCTTTACAATATAATCTCTATACTACGAAAGTAGTATGCAGGTAAGTAACAAGACCACAAAATAAACAAACAAATTTTACCATATTTAGTTTACAAAAGACGAAATTGCGGGTTTGTTTCTTTAGAAGCATTTGTTACTTCCCTTTTCTTGAGCTGTCTATCGTAGTGGATTTCAAATTTCTTAGCAAATAACCCATTCTGAAATAGAGGTAAAGAATAAATTTTTTGGAATTACTTAATTTTCTTCCCCTAATCCCCTACGTATTTGTATAAAAATAGATTTTATACTGGTTCCTGAACAGCACATTTACAGAATACATTGTATATAGAATGTATTTTAGATACTAAACGAATCATTGGGTCCCCATTCCCTCCTCATTAATATCACTAGAGTCTTTATCTTAATGTAGCTTACTTTTCTAGTACAGTACGTTTATTAATCTTGAAAATGTTGCGTGTGGTTGATCATATGTGAGCTGCGTGGTCCTGGGAGAGCCTCATTTGCTCTGCTATCTCGAGGCTGCTTCGCATTCAGTGGCGTAGCGGCGCGCGTTCCGTCGGTGGAGATTTTAATGCCGCTGCATGGGCGGGGAGGGGGGGCGGGGGGCGGAAGGCGCTGCGACGGGAAGCGGAGCGGCCAAGCGAGCCGGCGACGAGGCTGCGCGTTTTCCATCCCATTATCTTGCTGCCCGCGCGCCGCCGCCGCCGCCGTCGCTGCGGCATTGAATAGTCATGCGTGCTTCGCAGGCCGCCACAGCGCTTCAACCGGCCCTTGCCAAAACGCCCTTCTCCAGCCGCCCTCCACCAGATGACGTCATACAGCCGCCCTCCTCCTCCAGACGCCCTCCTCCTCCAGACGCCCTCCTCCTCCAGACGCCCTCCTCCTCCAGACGCCCTCCTCCTCCAGACGCCCTCCTCCTCCAGACGCCCTCCTCCTCCAGACGCCCTCCTCCTCCAGACGCCCTCCTCCTCCAGACGCCCTCCTCCTCCAGACGCCCTCCTCCTCCAGACGCCCTCCTCCTCCAGACGCCCTCCTCCTCCAGACGCCCTCCTCCTCCAGACGCCCTCCTCCTCCAGACGCCCTCCTCCTCCAGACGCCCTCGAGATACCAGAGCAAATGAGGCTCTCCAAGGACCACGCAGTTCACATATGATTAAGCCGCCCTCCTCCAGCCGCCCTCCTCCAGCCGCCCTCCTCCAGCCGCCCTCCTCCAGCCGCCCTCCTCCAGCCGCCCTCCTCCAGCCGCCCTCCTCCAGCCGCCCCCCCTAATCGCCGGCCTTTTTGTTATTCTAATCTTATCCTCACCTTTCTCATTCGTCTCTATTCTGCCTCTACTGTCCCTATGTCTGTCGTTGGTGTCAATAATCTTTTAGCCTTTACTGATCGCTCCATCCCCTTGATGTGTTCATTACTCACACTGAAAGTACTCTCTGCGCAGAATCGTCAACGGCAGCAATGCGGATCGTGCTCCTCTTATCCTGCCTACCGGTCTGCCGGTGCTCAATGTCCTCACCGCGTTCCCTGCCCAGCTCACCGTCACAGCTGTCCCCCCTCGTCTAAGCCGCCTGCGTATCACTGGCCGCCCGCGCCGTCCTTTCCAAACACTCAGGAACCCCTCGGCGCAGCCACCGCCACGGAGCGCGCTCTTCGCTTATTTGTTCGGTCCACCGGCCTCGAGCCCCTGCCCCCGCCCCCACCCCCGCGCCGCCCCCGGCGCCTCTGCCGGTTCGCCAGTCGACACCAACTTTGCCTCTTCCGCAGGTTTTTTTATCCCTAAGCACACTGTTCATTCAGTTTCATAATTCGTGTCTTTATTCCTGTTTGACTCGTATCTTAGATGCTTCAAGAAATATTTGAATTTTGAAAGTTTTTAGTTCAAACATGGTCACTTTGTGAAGAATTTTTTAATATTTGTGTTATGTATTTCTCTATAGAACTCTAATCAAGGTTCTCTTCAAAGAACTTTAATCAATATTGTTAATTGATATACTCAAAGTTCTCGATGTTGTCCTTCAGAAATATTGCATAACTAACAACATTATTCTTAAGATCTGTCATGCTTGAATTTGTAATGAACATGATCGAGAAAATCGGCCCCACTGACTTGACACCAAAGCTTAAAGCAAGATCAGTAAGAATTGTTTACTTAAAATTATCTTCCTATCCTTGAAGTAGTTAGAAAACAATAGCAGTCGATAATCGTCTATATATTGGAAGTTAATTTCTTTTCAGTGGGGTGCGTAAAATAAGTTGAAATTACTTTAATATACCGTCAAAAGACAGTATTGTGATTAGGTTTATAAGTTGCTAACTTCAAGGAAGACATGTGTTAAGGTCAGAGTCTGTTTCAGTGACGCAGGAGCTCAAGTAAGCGCACATGCGTAATCAATGCTGACTTGCATTGAATCAATGCTGCGTCTGGAGGAGGGCGTCTGGAGGAGGGCGTCTGAGGAGGGCGTCTGGAGGAGGGCGTCTGGAGGAGGGCGTCTGGAGGAGGGCGTCTGGAGGAGGGCGTCTGGAGGAGGGCGTCTGGAGGAGGGCGTCTGGAGGAGGGCGTCTGGAGGAGGGCGTCTGGAGGAGGGCGTCTGGAGGAGGGCGTCTGGAGGAGGGCGTCTGGAGGAGGGCGTCTGGAGGAGGGCGTCTGGAGGAGGGCGTCTGGAGGAGGGCGTCTGGAGGAGGGCGTCTGGAGGAGGGCGTCTGGAGGAGGGCGTCTGGAGGAGGGCGTCTGGAGGAGGGCGTCTGGAGGAGGGCGTCTGGAGGAGGGCGTGGAGGAGGGCGTCTGGAGGAGGCGTCTGGAGGAGGGCGTCTGGAGGAGGGCGTCTGGAGGAGGGCGTCTGGAGGAGGACGTCTGGAGGAGGGCGTCTGGAGGAGGGCGTCTGGAGGAGGGCGTCTGGAGGAGGGCGTCTGGAGGAGGGCGTCTGGGGGAGGGCGTCTGGGGGAGGGCGTCTGGAGGAGGGCGTCTGGAGGAGGGCGTCTGGAGGAGGCATGGTAATGTTACCGTGTGATTAAGGCGTTGTCGTCTTCTCATACCGTGTCGTCTTCTCATACCTCTCATATTACGTGTCTAATACGAACGCTCCTCTCGTCCACAATAATCCCTACTTAACCATTTACCTTGCCCCCTTTACTAAACTTTATTTATTTGGTGAAGGGTCAAAGACTTGGTCTATAAATCCCTTCTTACGAAATGGGAATTGTGTTGGATCCCGCATTCTCTCAAAAATTTATTTGACACAAGTCATTGGTGTTCGTATTTGTGCCCAATTGTGTTACTGTAGCCATACGGTTAAATCGATTTCTTGGTCCAATTTTATACCTTGAATATTATTTTAACCAAAAACAACGATCTCTAAGTATTTCCGTGACTTACTTAAAACATTTGACAATAATACACAGCACATACATTTGTTCGGATTTCTGGAATTGTTTCCTGTTTGGTGTTCGTCCAAGTTTCATTCACAACACTGCAAAATCAGTACTTTTGTTCAGTTTTCGAGAATGATGAATTTCTGTGGTAAACACATTTTCCATTTTGGTGAATAGTGTTTATCCCAATGTATGGCTTTATGTAAAACGTAACATATATGAATTGGATGTTGCCGTATGACTATAACGGCCACATAAAGTTTACTTAACTTTCAATAATGGTTCATTAGCATCTATTGTAACTGTATTTAGATGATACTAAACCAATTTTGAAGCCAAGATATGTTGTTATTTTTATAATTATTATTATTATCACTATCATTATTATCATTATTATTATTATTATCATTATTATTAGACTTGATAAAAAATGTTTAAATGAGAATCCAAACTAAAAACTTTTCCTTTGAGACAGCAACGACTTTGACATCAGCAATGTATTTCTGGACGGAGGTGATAATGCTGTAACTATAAAAATATTGTTAAATCTGTACACACGCAGAATCAAAATAATGTTCTCGAAGTGAACAATATCAAACGTATATAATCGAGGGAAATTCACAACAAAATTTAAAGTATTTCTAGGCAAATTATATAACTGATACTGAAATCCGTATTAAATACAAATACGGCTCGATAGTCAGGCTGCGCTCTGAACCTATTGAGAAACAGAAAAATAATGTACTGTCTATTATTACAACATGAAAATATGCAGTAGTAACAAGCAATGAAATGCAAAAATTGAGTTTTATATGTATACAAGTTTTGGGAGTATGTAAAAGCCATTTTTGTTACTCATATTTTTATAAAAGGGTTTCAAGTAATAGTGTAAAATACCTACATTTACATAACTGCCTAAGAATTCATATTTAATTTTCCTAATGAAGAGCTTTTCTTGTTCACCTAAGTATCCAAAATATACTTTTCATTGAATCAAGGAGTAATAGATACGTGGGTATTATGTAAGGGTTTCGTATTTCACCGAATCTACAATATTGCAGACATATATATTTCACGGCATCTCTTTTTGCCGCATGCATTCCTTGGTTGTCCGCACTGGCCAGCGTCCCTCCTTCCTTCCCCTTCCTTCCCTTTCTTCCCTCTCCTTCCTTTTCCTTTCCTCACCCGCATCGAGGAAGTGCCCGCCCGCGCACTCGCCCTGAGTGGATGCCCTTCCCCCTCCCCCTCCTCCTTCACGTCGCCGCTTTTACGCCGAATTTCTATATGGAGCCGCAGGCCCAGCTCATGTATAAGCCACGCACATGAGGCACGACCTCCCGCCAGCCCGCCCGACCGCCCGCCGCCGTACCGCCCGCCCGCCGCCGCACCCGCCCAAATATTAATGTCGTTTTTCCGAACTCTTCAACGCGCCGCTGGCTGAATTTAAAAGTTTTACGACGCTCGACCATCGAGCCATTTAAA
>JAZDUA010001417.1:0-79240 GCA_038098605.1 Gryllus longicercus
AATCCATATATGTTATATAGTTTGTGAAAAATATTTATTATTCCGTGTGCAAATTTCAGCGCTTTAGCGCTAATAGTTTAGGAGATAGAGCCATTTAAAGATCGACGAAGTTGTCTGATTTAAGACATGGCACGGATTTTTTTTGAAAACCACGGATCAAGCTCGAAATTTTATGGGAAATTCGCTGGTGATATTCATTTTCGATTAGAAACTTAGTTATTAAGAAAATCGCAAAAGTATCGCCATTAGAGTCAATTTCTTCCTAGTAACTGTAGAATATTTCCATCTCATGCTCGTTCTGATTTTCGGAGAAACTTTGTTTAAGACTCAGATTAAAGGCCAATTTATATAATATTACGTGTGCAAATTTCAGCGCTGTAGCTGTAATAGTTTAGGAGATAGAGCCGTTTGAATAATAATTGTCAGAGCTTGCAAAATGCGAAAAAACAATGCTTTTATTTTAAGGTTCCTGGAGGCCAGATTTCTCATCCGGAAATAAAAAACTTGACTTTTTCTTACACTACAAGAATTTAGAAATACACGCGTGTCTGTAAATCCATATATGTTATAGAGTTTGTGAAAAATATTTATTATTCCGCGTGCAAATTTCAGCGCTCTAGCTCTAATAGTTTAGGAGATAGAGCCATTTAAAGATCGACGAAGTTGTCCGATTTAAGACATGGCACGGATTTTTTTGAAAACCACGGATCAAGCTCGAAATTTTATGGGAAATTCACTGGTGATATCATTTTCGATTAGAAACTTAATTTTAAAGAAAATCGCAAAAGTATCGCATTAGAGTCAATTTCTTCCTAGTAACTGTAGAATATTTCCATCTCATGCTCGTTCTGATTTTCGGAGAAACTTCGTTTAAGACTCAGATTAAAGGCCAATTTATATAATATTACGTGTGCAAATTTCAGCGCTGTAGCTGTAATAGTTTAGGAGATAGAGCCGTTTGAATTAATAATTGTCAGAGCTTGCAAAATGCGAAAAAAACAATGCTTTTATTTTAAGGTTCCTGGAGGCCAGGATTTCTTATCCGGAAATAAAAAACTTGACTGTTTCTTACACTACAAGAATTTAGAAATACACGCGTGTCTGTAGAATCCCATATGTTATATAGTTTGTGAAAAATATTTATATTCCGTGTGCAAATTTCAGCGCCCTAGCTCTAATAGTTTAGGAGATAGAGCCATTTAAAGATCGACGAAGTTGTCCGATTTAAGACATGGCACGGATTTTTTTGAAAACCACGGACCAATCTCGAAATTTTATGGGAAATTCACTGGTGATATTCATTTTTCGATAGAAACTTAGTTTTTAAGAAAATCGCAAAAGTATCGCCATTATGAGTCAATTTCTTCCTAGTAACTGTAGAATATTTCCATCTCATGCTCGTTCTGATTTTCGGAGAAACTTCGTTTAAGACTCAGATTAAAGGCCAATTTATATAATATTACGTGTGCAAATTTCAGCGCTGTAGCTGTAATAGTTTAGGAGATAGAGCCGTTTGAAATTAATAATTGTCAGAGCTTGCAAAATGCGAAAAAAACAATGCTTTTATTTTAAGGTTCTGGAGGCCAGATTTCTCATCCGGAAATAAAAAAACGACTTTTTCTTACACTACAAGAATTACAAATACACGCGTGTCTGTAGAATCCATATATGTTATATAGTTAGTGAAAAATATTTATTATACCGTGTGCAAATTTCAGCGCTCTAGCTCTAATAGTTTAGGAGATAGAGCCATTTAAAGATCGACGAAGTTGTCCGATTTAAGACATGGCACGGATTTTTTGAAAACCACGGACCAAGCTCGATATTTTATGGGAAATTCACTGGTGATATTCATTTTTCGATTAGAAACTTAGTTTTTAAGAAAATCGCAAAAGTATCGCCATTAGAGTCAATTTCTTCTTAGTAACTGTAGAATATTTCCATCTCATGCTCGTTCTGATTTTCGGAGAAACTTCGTTTAAGACTCAGATTAAAGGCCAATTTATATAATATTACGTGTGCAAATTTCAGCGCTGTAGCTGTAATAGTTTAGGAGATAGAGCCGTTGAATTAATAATTGTCAGAGCTTGCAAAATGCGAAAAAACATGCTTTATTTTAAGGTCCTGATGGCCAGATTTCTTATCCGGAAATAAAAAACTTGACTTTTTCTTACACTACAAGAATTTTAGAAATACACGCGTGTCTGTAGAATCCATATATGTTATATAGTTTGTGAAAAATATTTATTATTCCGTGTGCAAATTTCAGCGCTCTAGCTCTAATAGTTTAGGAGATAGAGCCATTTAAAGATCGACGAAGTTGTCCGATTTAAGACATGGCACGGATTTTTTTGAAAACCACGGACCAAGCTCGAAATTTTATGGAAATTCACTGGTGATATTTATTTTTCGATTAGAAACTTAGTTTTTAAGAAAATCGCAAAAGTATCGCCATTAGAGTCAATTCTTCCTAGTAACTGTAGAATATTTCCATCTCATGCTCGTTCTGATGTTCGGAGAAACTTCGTTTAAGACTCAGATTAAAGGCCAATATATATAATATTACGTGTGCAAATTTCAGCGCTGTAGCTGTAATAGTTTAGGAGATAGAGCCGTTTGAATTAATAATTGTCAGAGCTTGCAAAATGCGAAAAAACAATGCTTTTATTTTAAGGTTCCTGGAGGCCAGATTTCTCATCCGGAAATAAAAAACGACTTTTTCTTACACTACAAGAATTTACAAATACACGCGTGTCTGTAGAATCCATATATGTTAAAGAGTTAGTGAAAAATATTTATTATACCGTGTGCAAATTTCAGCGCTCTAGCTCTAATATGTTTAGGAGATAGAGCCATTTAAAGATCGACGAAGTTGTCCGATTTAAGACATGGCACGGATTTTTTTGAAAACCACGGACCAAGCTCGAAATTTTATGGGAAATTCACTGGTGATATTCATTTTTTCGATTAGAAACTTAGTTTTTTAAGAAAATCGCAAAGTATCGCCATTAGAGTCAATTTCTTCTTAGTAACTGTAGAATATTTCATCTCATGCTTGTTCTGATTTTCGGAGAAACTTCATTTAAGACTCAGATTAAAGGCCAATTTATATAATATTACGTGTGCAATTTTCAGCGCTGTAGCTGTAATAGTTTAGGAGATAGAGCCGTTTGAATTAATAATTGTCAGAGCTTGCAAAATGCGAAAAAACAATGCTTTTATTTTAAGGTTCTGGAGGCCAGATTTCCCATCCGGAAATAAAAAACTTGACTTTTTCTTACACTACAAGAATTAGAAATACACGCGTGTCTGTAGAATCCATATATGTAATATAGTTTGTGAAAAATATTTATTATTCCGTGTGCAAATTTCAGCGCTCTAGCTCTATAGTTTAGGAGATAGAGCCATTTAAAGATCGACGAAGTTGTCCGATTTAAGACATGGCACGGATTTTTTTAAAACCACGGACCAAGCTCGAAATTTTATGGGAAATTCACTGGTGATATTCATTTTTCGATTAGAAACTTAGTTTTTAAGAAAATCGCAAAAGTATCGCCATTAGAGTCAATTTCTTCCTAGTAACTGTAGAATATTTCCATCTCATGCTCGTTCTGATTTTCGGAGAAACTTCGTTTAAGACTCAGATTAAAGGCCAATTTATATAATATTACGTGTGCAAATTTCAGCGCTGTAGCTGTAATAGTTTAGGAGATAGAGCCGTTTGAATTAATAATTGTCAGAGCTTGCAAAATGCGAAAAAAACAATGCTTTATTTTAAGGTTCCTGGAGGCCAGATTTCTCATCCGGAAATAAAAAACCTTGACTTTTTCTTACACTACAAGAATTTAGAAATACACGCGTGTCTGTAGAATCCATATATGTTATATAGTTTGTGAAAAATATTTATTATTCCGTGTGCAAATTTCAGCGCTCTAGCTCTAATAGTTTAGGAGATAGAGCCATTTAAAGATCGACGAAGTTGTCCGATTTAAGACATGGCACGGATTTTTTTGAAAACCACGGACCAAGCTCGAAATTTTATGGGAAATTCACTGGTGATATTCATTTTTCGATTAGAAACTTAGTTTTTAAGAAAATCGCAAAAGTATCGCCATTAGAGTCAATTTCTTCTTAGTAACTGTAGAATATTTCCATCTCATGCTCGTTCTGATTTTCGGAGAAACTTCGTTTAAGACTCAGATTAAAGGCCAATTTATATAATATTACGTGTGCAAATTTCAGCGCTGTAGCTGTAATAGTTTAGGAGATAGAGCCGTTTGAATTAATAATTGTCAGAGCTTGCAAAATGCGAAAAAAACAATGCTTTTATTTTAAGGTTCCTGGAGGCCAGATTTCTCATCCGGAAATAAAAAACTTGACTTTTTCTTACACTACAAGAATTTAGAAATACACGCGTGTCTGTAGAATCCATATATGTTATATAGTTTGTGAAAAATATTTATTATTCCGTGTGCAAATTTCAGCGCTCTAGCCTCTAATAGTTTAGGAGATAGAGCCATTTAAAGATCGACGAAGTTGTCCGATTTAAGACATGGCACGGATTTTTTTGAAAACCACGGATCAAGCTCGAAATTTTATGGGAAATTCACTGGTGATATTCATTTTTCGATTAGAAACTTAGTTTTTAAGAAATCGCAAAAGTATCGCCATTAGAGTCAATTTCTTCCTAGTTACTGTAGAATATTTCCATCTCATGCTCGTTCTGATTTTCGGAGAAACTTCGTTTAAGACTCAGATTAAAGGCCAATTTATATAATATTACGTGTGCAAATTTAGCGCTGTAGCTGTAATAGTTTAGGAGATAGAGCCGTTTGAATTAATAATTGTCAGAGCTTGCAAAATGCGAAAAAACAATGCTTTTATTTTAAGGTTCCTGGAGGCCAGATTTCTCATCCGGAAATAAAAAACTTGACTTTTTCTAACACTACAAGAATTTAGAAATACACGCGTGTCTGTAGAATCCATATATGTTATATAGTTTGTGAAAAATATTTATTATTCCGTGTGCAAATTTCAGCGCTTTAGCGCCAATAGTTTAGGAGATAAAGCCATTAAAGATCGACGAAGTTGTCCGATTTAAGACATGGCACGGATTTTTTTGAAAACCACGGATCAAGCTCGAAATTTTATGGGAAATTCACTGGTGATATTCATTTTCGATTAGAAACTTAGTTTTTAAGAAAATCGCAAAAGTATCGCCATTAGAGTCAATTTCTTCCTAGTAACTGTAGAATATTTCCATCTCATGCTCGTTCTGATTTTCGGAGAAACTTCGTTTAAGACTCAGATTAAAGGCCAATTTATATAATATTACGTGTGCAAATTTCAGCGCTGTAGCTGTAATAGTTTAGGAGATAGAGCCGTTTGAATTAATAATTGTCAGAGCTTGCAAAATGCGAAAAAACAATGCTTTTATTTTAAGGTTCCTGGAGGCCAGATTTCTCATCCGGAAATAAAAAACTTGACTTTTCTTACACTACAAGAATTTAGAAATACACGCGTGTCTGTAGAATCCATATATGTTATATAGTTTGTGAAAAATATTTATTATTCCGTGTGCAAATTTCAGCGCTTTAGCGCTAATAGTTTAGGAGATAGAGCCATTTAAAGATCGACGAAGTTGTCTGATTTAAGACATGGCACGGATTTTTTTGAAAACCACGGATCAAGCTCGAAATTTTATGGGAAATTCGCTGGTGATATTCATTTTTCGATTAGAAACTTAGTTTTTAAGAAAATCGCAAAAGTATCGCCATTAGAGTCAATTTCTTCCTAGTAACTGTAGAATATTTCCATCTCATGCTCGTTCTGATTTTCGGAGAAACTTTGTTTAAGACTCAGATTAAAGGCCAATTTATATAATATTACGAGTGCAAATTTCAGCGCTGTAGCTGTAATAGTTTAGGAGATAGAGCCGTTTGAATTAATAATTGTCAGAGCTTGCAAAATGCGAAAAAACAATGCTTTTATTTTAAGGTTCCTGGAGGCCAGATTTCTCATCCGGAAATAAAAAACTTGACTTTTTCTTACACTACAAGAATTTAGAAATACACGCGTGTCTGTAAAATCCATATATGTTATAGAGTTTGTGAAAAATATTTATTATTCCGCGTGCAAATTTCAGCGCTCTAGCTCTAATAGTTTAGGAGAATAGAGCCATTTAAAGAACGACGAAGTTGTCCGATTTAAGACATGGCACGGATTTTTTTGAAAACCACGGATCAAGCTCGAAATTTTATGGGAAATTCACTGGTGATATTCATTTTTCGATTAGAAACTTAATTTTAAAGAAAATCGCAAAAGTATCGCCATTAGAGTCAATTTCTTCCTAGTAACTGTAGAATATTTCCATCTCATGCTCGTTCTGATTTTCGGAGAAACTTCGTTTAAGACTCAGATTAAAGGCCAATTTATATAATATTACGTGTGCAAATTTCAGCGCTGTAGCTGTAATAGTTTAGGAGATAGAGCCGTTTGAATTAATAATTGTCAGAGCTTGCAAAATGCGAAAAAACAATGCTTTTATTTTAAGGTTCCTGGAGGCCAGATTTCTTATCCGGAAATAAAAACTTGACTTTTTCTTACACTACAAGAATTTAGAAATACACGCGTGTCTGTAGAATCCATATATGTTATATAGTTTGTGAAAAATATTTATTATTCCGTGTGCAAATTTCAGCGCCCTAGCTCTAATAGTTTAGGAGATAGAGCCATTTAAAGATCGACGAAGTTGTCCGATTTAAGACATGGCACGGATTTTTTTGAAAACCACGGACCAAGCTCGAAATTTTATGGGAAATTCACTGGTGATATTCATTTTTCGATTAGAAACTTAGTTTTTAAGAAAATCGCAAAAGTATCGCCATTAGAGTCAATTTCTTCCTAGTAACTGTAGAATATTTCCATCTCATGCTCGTTCTGATTTTCGGAGAAACTTCGTTTAAGACTCAGATTAAAGGCCAATTTATATAATATTACGTGTGCAAATTTCAGCGCTGTAGCTGTAATAGTTTAGGAGATAGAGCCGTTTGAATTAATAATTGTCAGAGCTTGCAAAATGCGAAAAAACAATGCTTTTATTTTAAGGTTCCTGGAGGCCAGATTTCTCATCGGAAATAAAAAACCTTGACTTTTTCTTACACTACAAGAATTTAGAAATACACGCGTGTCTGTAGATTCCATATATGTTATATAGTTTGTGAAAAATATTTATTATTCCGTGTGCAAATTTCAGCGCTCTAGCTCTAATAGTTTAGGAGATAGAGCCATTAAAAGATCGACGAAGTTGTCCGATTTAAGACATGGCACGGATTTTTTTGAAAACCACGGACCAAGCTCGAAATTTTATGGGAAATTCACTGGTGATATTCATTTTTCGATTAGAAACTTAGTTTTTAAGAAAATCGCAAAGTATCGCCATTAGAGTCAATTTCTTCTTAGTAACTGTAGAATATTTCCATCTCATGCTCGTTCTGATTTTCGGAGAAACTTCGTTTAAGACTCAGATTAAAGGCCAATTTATATAATATTACGTGTGCAAATTTCAGCGCTGTAGGTGTAATAGTTTAGGAGATAGACCCGTTTGAATTAATAATTGTCAGAGCTTGCAAAATGCGAAAAAACAATGCTTTTATTTTAAGGTTCCTGGAGGCCAGATTTCTCATCCGGAAATAAAAAACTTGACTTTTTCTTACACTACAAGAATTTAGAAATACACGCGTGTCTGTAGAATCCATATATGTTATATAGTTTGTGAAAAATATTTATTATTCCGTGTGCAAATTTCAGCGCTCTAGCTCTAATAGTTTAGGAGATAGAGCCATTAAAGATCGACGAAGTTGTCCGATTTAAGACATGGCACGGATTTTTTTGAAAACCACGGATCAAGCTCGAAATTTTATGGGAAATTCACTGGTGATATTCATTTTTCGATTAGAAACTTAGTTTTTAAGAAATCGCAAAAGTATCGCCATTAGAGTCAATTTCTTCCTAGTTACTGTAGAATATTTCCATCTCATGCTCGTTCTGATTTTCGGAGAAACTTCGTTTAAGACTCAGATTAAAGGCCAATTTATATAATATTACGTCTGCAAATTTCAGCGCTGTAGCTGTAATAGTTTAGGAGATAGAGCCGTTTGAATTAATAATTGTCAGAGCTTGCAAAAATGCGAAAAAACAATGCTTTTATTTTAAGGTTCCTGGAGGCCAGATTTCTCATCCGGAAATAAAAAACTTGACTTTTTCTAACACTGCAAGAATTTAGAAATACACGCGTGTCTGTAGAATCCATATATGTTATATAGTTTGTGAAAAATATTTATTATTCCGTGTGCAAATTTCAGCGCTTTAGCGCTAATAGTTTAGGAGATAGAGCCATTTAAAGATCGACGAAGTTGTCTGATTTAAGACATGGCACGGATTTTTTTGAAAACCACGGATCAAGCTCGAAATTTTATGGGAAATTCACTGGTGATATTCATTTTTCGATTAGAAACTTAGTTTTTAAGAAAATCGCAAAAGTATCGCCATTAGAGTCAATTCTTCCTAGTAACTGTAGAATATTTCCATCTCATGCTCGTTCTGATTTTCGGAGAAACTTTGTTTAAGACTCAGATTAAAGGCCAATTTATATAATATTACGTGTGCAAATTTCAGCGCTGTAGCTGTAATAGTTAGGAGATAGAGCCGTTTGAATTAATAATTGTCAAAACTTGCAAAATGCGAAAAAACAATGCTTTTATTTTAAGGTTCCTGGAGGCCAGATTTCTCATCCGGAAATAAAAAACTTGACTTTTTCTTACACTACAAGAATTTAGAAATACACGCGTGTCTGTAGAATCCATATATGTTATAGAGTTTGTGAAAAATATTTATTATTCCGCGTGCAAATTTCAGCGCTCTAGCTCTAATAGTTTAGGAGATAGAGCCATTTTAAAGATCGACGAAGTTGTCCGATTTAAGACATGGCATCGGATTTTTTGAAAACCACGGATCAAGCTCGAAATTTTATGGGAAATTCACTGGTGATATTCATTTTTCGATTAGAAACTTAGTTTTTAAGAAAATCGCAAAAGTATCGCCATTAGAGTCAATTTCTTCCTAGTAACTGTAGAATATTTCCATCTCATGCTCGTTCTGATTTTCGGAGAAACTTCGTTTAAGACTCAGATTAAAGGCCAATTATATAATATTACGTGTGCAAATTTCAGCGCTGTAGCTGTAATAGTTTAGGAGATAGAGCCGTTTGAATTAATAATTGTCAGAGCTTGCAAAATGCGAAAAAACAATGCTTTTATTTTAAGGTTCCTGGAGGCCAGATTTCTTATCCGGAAATAAAAAACTTGACCTTTTCTTACACTACAAGAATTTAGAAATACACGCGTGTCTGTAGAATCCATATATGTTATATAGTTTGTGAAAAATATTTATTATTCCGTGTGCAAATTTCAGCGCTCTAGCTCTAATAGTTTAGGAGATAGAGCCATTTAAAGATCGACGAAGTTGTCCGATTTAAGACATGGCACGGATTTTTTTTGAAAACCACGGACCAAGCTCGAAATTTTATGGGAAATTCACTGGTGATATTCATTTTTCGATTAGAAACTTAGTTTTTAAGAAAATCGTAAAAGTATCGCCATTAGAGTCAATTTCTTCCTAGTAACTGTAGAATATTTCCATCTCATGCTCGTTCTGATTTTCGGAGAAACTTCGTTTAAGACTCAGATTAAAGGCCAATATATATAATATTACGTGTGCAAATTTCAGCGCTGTAGCTGTAATAGTTTAGGAGATAGAGCCGTTTGAATTAATAATTGTCAGAGCTTGCAAAATGCGAAAAAACAATGCTTTTATTTTAAGGTTCCTGGAGGCCATATTTCTCATCCGGAAATAAAAAACGACTTTTTCTTACACTACAAGAATTTACAAATACACGCGTGTCTGTAGAATCCATATATGTTATATAGTTAGTGAAAAAATATTTATTATTCCGTGTGCAAATTTCAGCGCTCTAGCTCTAATAGTTTAGGAGATAGAGCCATTTAAAGATCGACGAAGTTGTCCGATTTAAGACATGGCACGGATTTTTTTGAAAACCACGGATCAAGCTCGAAATTTTATGGGAAATTCACTGGTGATATTCATTTTTCGATTAGAAAACTTAGTTTTTAAGAAAATCGCAAAAGTATCGCCATTAGAGTCAATTTCTTCCTAGTTACTGTAGAATATTTCCATCTCATGCTCGTTCTGATTTTCGGAGAAACTTCGTTTAAGACTCAGATTAAAGGCCAATTTATATAATATTACGTGTGCAAATTTCAGCGCTGTAGCTGTAATAGTTTAGGAGATAGAGCCGTTTGAATTAATAATTGTCAGAGCTTGCAAAATGCGAAAAAACAATGCTTTTATTTTAAGGTTCCTGGAGGCCAGATTTCTCATCCGGAAATAAAAAACTTGACTTTTTCTTACACTACAAGAATTTAGAAATACACGCGTGTCTGTAGAATCCATATATGTTATATAGTTTGTGAAAAATATTTATTATTCCGTGTGCAAATTTCAGCGCTTTAGCGCTAATAGTTTTAGGAGATAGAGCCATTTAAAGATCGACGAAGTTGTCTGATTTAAGACATGGCACGGATTTTTTTGAAAACCACGGATCAAGCTCGAAATTTTATGGGAAATTCACTGGTGATATTATTTTTCGATTAGAAACTTAGTTTTAAGAAAATCGCAAAAGTATCGCCATTAGAGTCAATTTCTTCCTAGTAACTGTAGAATATTTCCATCTCATGCTCGTTCTGATTTTCGGAGAAACTTTGTTTAAGACTCAGATTAAAGGCCAATTTATATAATATTACGTGTGCAAATTTCAGCGCTGTAGCTGTAATAGTTTAGGAGATAGAGCCGTTTGAATTAATAATTGTCAAAACTTGCAAAATGCGAAAAAACAATGCTTTTATTTTAAGGTTCCTGGAGGCCAGATTTCTCATCCGGAAATAAAAAACTTGACTTTTTCTTACACTACAAGAATTTAGAAATACACGCGTGTCTGTAGAATCCATATATGTTATAGAGTTTGTGAAAATATTTATTATTCCGCGTGCAAATTTCAGCGCTCTAGCTCTAATAGTTTAGGAGATAGAGCCATTTAAAGATCGACGAAGTTGTCCGATTTAAGACATGGCACGGATTATTTTGAAAACCACGGATCAAGCTCGAAATTTTATGGGAAATTCACTGGTGATATTCATTTTTCGATTAGAAACTTAGTTTTTAAGAAAATCGCAAAAGTATCGCCATTAGAGTCAATTTCTTCCTAGTAACTGTAGAATATTTCCATCTCATGCTCGTTCTGATTTTCGGAGAAACTTCGTTTAAGACTCAGATTAAAGGCCAATTTATATAATATTACGTGTGCAAATTTCAGCGCTGTAGCTGTAATAGTTTAGGAGATAGAGCCGTTTGAATTAATAATTGTCAAAACTTGCAAAATGCGAAAAAACAATGCTTTTTATTTTAAGGTTCCTGGAGGCCAGATTTCTCATCCGGAAATAAAAAACTCGACTTTTTCTTACACTACAAGAATTTAGAAATACACGCGTGTCTGTAGAATCCATATATGTTATAGAGTTTGTGAAAAATATTTATTATTCCGCGTGCAAATTTCAGCGCTCTAGCTGTAATAGTTTAGGAGATAGAGCCATTTAAAGATCGACGAAGTTGTCCGATTTAAGACATGGCACGGATTTTTTTGAAAACCACGGATCAAGCTCGAAATTTTATGGGAAATTCACTGGTGATATTCATTTTTCGATTAGAAACTTAGTTTTTAAGAAAATCGCAAAAGTATCGCCATTAGAGTCAATTTCTTCCTAGTAACTGTAGAATATTTCCATCTCATGCTCGTTCTGATTTTCGGAGAAACTTCGTTTAAGACTCAGATTAAAGGCCAATTTATATAATATTACGTGTGCAAATTTCAGCGCTGTAGCTGTAATAGTTTAGGAGATAGAGCCGTTTGAATTAATAATTGTCAGAGCTTGCAAAATGCGAAAAAACAATGCTTTTATTTTAAGGTTCCTGGAGGCCAGATTTCTTATCCGGAAATAAAAAACTTGACCTTTTCTTACACTACAAGAATTTAGAAATACACGCGTGTCTGTAGAATCCATATATGTTATATAGTTTGTGAAAAATATTTATTATTCCGTGTGCAAATTTCAGCGCTTTAGCGCTAATAGTTTAGGAGATAGAGCCATTTAAAGATCGACGAAGTTGTCCGATTTAAGACATGGCACGGATTTTTTTGAAAACCACGGATCAAGCTCGAAATTTATGGGAAATTCACTGGTGATATTCATTTTTCGATTAGAAACTTAGTTTTAAGAAAATCGCAAAAGTATCGCCATTAGAGTCAATTTCTTCCTAGTAACTGTAGAATATTTCCATCTCATGCTCGTTCTGATTTTCGGAGAAACTTCGTTTAAGACTCAGATTAAAGGCCAATTTATATAATATTACGTGTGCAAATTTCAGCGCTGTAGCTGTAATAGTTTAGGAGATAGAGCCGTTTGAATTAATAATTGTCAGAGCTTGCAAAATGCGAAAAAACAATGCTTTTATTTTAAGGTTCCTGGAGGCCAGATTTCTCATCCGGAAATAAAAAACTTGACTTTTTCTTACACTACAAGAATTTAGAAATACACGCGTGTCTGTAGAATCCATATATGTTATATAGTTTGTGAAAAATATTTATTATTCCGTGTGCAAATTTCAGGCTCTAGCTCTAATAGTTTAGGAGATAGAGCCATTTAAAGATCGACGAAGTTGTCCGATTTAAGACATGGCACGGATTTTTTTGAAAACCACGGATCAAGCTCGAAATTTTATGGGAAATTCACTGGTGATATTCATTTTTCGATTAGAAACTTAGTTTTTAAGAAAATCGCAAAAGTATCGCCATTAGAGTCAATTTCTTCCTAGTTACTGTAGAATATTTCCATTCTCATGCTCGTTCTGATTTTCGGAGAAACTTCGTTTAAGACTCAGATTAAAAGGCCAATTTATATAATATTACGTGTGCAAATTTCAGCGCTGTAGCTGTAATAGTTTAGGAGATAGAGCCGTTTGAATAATAATTGTCAGAGCTTGCAAAATGCGAAAAAACAATGCTTTTATTTTAAGGTTCCTGGAGGCCAGATTTCTCATCCGGAAATAAAAAACTTGACTTTTCTTACACTACAAGAATTTAGAAATACACGCGTGTCTGTAGAATCCATATATGTTATATAGTTTGTGAAAAATATTTATTATTCCGCGTGCAAATTCAGCGCTCTAGCTCTAATAGTTAGGAGATAGAGCCATTTAAAGATCGACGAAGTTGTCCGATTTAAGACATGGCACGGATTTTTTGAAAACCACGGATCAAGCTCGAAATTTTATGGGAAATTCACTGGTGATATTCAATTTTCGATTAGAAACTTAGTTTTTAAGAAAATCGCAAAAGTATCGCCATTAGAGTCAATTTCTTCCTAGTAACTGTAGAATATTTCCATCTCATGCTCGTTCTGATTTTCGGAGAAACTTCGTTTAAGACTCAGATTAAAGGCCAATTTATATAATATTACGTGTGCAAATTTCAGCGCTGTAGCTGTAATAGTTTAGGAGATAGAGCCGTTTGAATTAATAATTGTCAGAGCTTGCAAAATGCGAAAAACAATGCTTTTATTTTAAGGTTCCTGGAGGCCAGATTTCTTATCCGGAAATAAAAAACTTGACCTTTTCTTACACTACAAGAATTTAGAAATACACGCGTGTCTGTAGAATCCATATATGTTATATAGTTTGTGAAAAATATTTATTATTCCGTGTGCAAATTTCAGCGCTCTAGCTCTAATAGTTTAGGAGATAGAGCCATTTAAAGATCGACGAAGTTGTCGATTTAAGACATGGCACGGATTTTTTTGAAACCACGGACCAAGCTCGAAATTTTATGGGAATTCACTGGTGATATTCATTTTTCGATTAGAAACTTAGTTTTTAAGAAAATCGTAAAGTATCGCCATTAGAGTCAATTTCTTCCTAGTAACTGTAGAATATTTCCATCTCATGATCGTTCTGATTTTCGGAGAAACTTCGTTTAAGACTCAGATTAAAGGCCAATATATATAATATTACGTGTGCAAATTTCAGCGCTGTAGCTGTAATAGTTTAAGAGATAGAGCCGTTTGAATTAATAATTGTCAGAGCTTGCAAAATGCGAAAAAACAATGCTTTTATTTTAAGGTTCCTGGAGGCCATATTTCTCATCCGGAAATAAAAAACGACTTTTTCTTACACTACAAGAATTTACAAATACACGCGTGTCTGTAGAATCCATATATGTTATATAGTTAGTGAAAAAATATTTATTATTCCGTGTTGAAATTTCAGCGCTCTAGCTCTAATAGTTTAGGAGATAGAGCCATCTAAAGATCGACGAAGTTGTCCGATTTAAGACATGGCACGGATTTTTTTGAAAACCACGGATCAAGCTCGAAATTTTATGGGAAATTCACTGGTGATATTCATTTTTCGATTAGAAACTTAGTTTTTAAGAAAATCGCAAAAGTATCGCCATTAGAGTCAATTTCTTCCTAGTTACTGTAGAATATTTCCATCTCATGCTCGTTCTGATTTTCGGAGAAAACTTCGTTTAAGACTCAGATTAAAGGCCAATTTATATAATATTACGTGTGCAAATTTCAGCGCTGTAGCTGTAATAGTTTAGGAGATAGAGCCGTTTGAATTAATAATTGTCAGAGCTTGCAAAATGCGAAAAAACAATGCTTTTATTTTAAGGTTCCTGGAGGCCAGATTCTCATCCGGAAATAAAAAACTTGACTTTTTCTTACACTACAAGAATTTAGAAATACACGCGTGTCTGTAGAATCCATATATGTTATATAGTTTGTGAAAAATATTTATTATTCCGTGTGCAAAATTTCAGCGCTTTAGCGCTAATAGTTTAGGAGATAGAGCCATTTAAAGATCGACGAAGTTGTCTGATTTAAGACATGGCACGGATTTTTTGAAAACCACGGATCAAGCTCGAAATTTTATGGGAAATTCACTGGTGATATTCATTTTTCGATTAGAAACTTAGTTTTTAAGAAAATCGCAAAAGTATCGCCATTAGAGTCAATTTCTTCCTAGTAACTGTAGAATATTTCCATCTCATGCTCGTTCTGATTTTCGGAGAAACTTTGTTTAAGACTCAGATTAAAGGCCAATTTATATAATATTACGTGTGCAAATTTCAGCGCTGTAGCTGTAATAGTTTAGGAGATAGAGCCGTTTGAATTAATAATTGTCAAAACTTGCAAAATGCGAAAAAACAATGCTTTTATTTTAAGGTTCCTGGAGGCCAGATTTCTCATCCGGAAATAAAAAACTCGACTTTTTCTTACACTACAAGAATTTAGAAATACACGCGTGTCTGTAGAATCCATATATGTTATAGAGTTTGTGAAAAATATTTATTATTCCGCGTGCAAATTTCAGCGCTCTAGCTGTAATAGTTTAGGAGATAGAGCCATTTAAAGATCGACGAAGTTGTCCGATTTAAGACATGGCACGGATTTT
Source organism: Gryllus longicercus (assembly GCA_038098605.1). Lineage (NCBI taxonomy): Eukaryota > Metazoa > Arthropoda > Insecta > Orthoptera > Gryllidae > Gryllus > Gryllus longicercus. Next base: position 15,646 of record JAZDUA010001417.1, read on the forward strand.
TTTGAAAACCACGGATCAAGCTCGAAATTTTATGGGAAATTCACTGGTGATATTCATTTTTCGATTAGAAACTTAGTTTTTAAGAAAATCGCAAAAGTATCGCCATTAGAGTCAATTTCTTCCTAGTAACTGTAGAATATTTCCATCTCATGCTCGTTCTGATTTTCGGAGAAACTTCGTTTAAGACTCAGATTAAAGGCCAATTTATATAATATTACGTGTGCAAATTTCAGCGCTGTAGCTGTAATAGTTTAGGAGATAGAGCCGTTTGAATTAATAATTGTCAGAGCTTGCAAAATGCGAAAAAACAATGCTTTTATTTTAAGGTTCCTGGAGGCCAGATTTCTTATCCGGAAATAAAAAACTTGACCTTTTCTTACACTACAAGAATTTAGAAATACACGCGTGTCTGTAGAATCCATATATGTTATATAGTTTGTGAAAAATATTTATTATTCCGTGTGCAAATTTCAGCGCTCTAGCTCTAATAGTTTAGGAGATAGAGCCATTTAAAGATCGACGAAGTTGTCCGATTTAAGACATGGCACGGATTTTTTTGAAAACCACGGACCAAGCTCGAAATTTTATGGGAAATTCACTGGTGATATTCATTTTTCGATTAGAAACTTAGTTTTTAAGAAAATCGTAAAAGTATCGCCATTAGAGTCAATTTCTTCCTAGTAACTGTAGAATATTTCCATCTCATGCTCGTTCTGATTTTCGGAGAAACTTCGTTTAAGACTCAGATTAAAGGCCAATATATATAATATTACGTGTGCAAATTTCAGCGCTGTAGCTGTAATAGTTTAGGAGATAGAGCCGTTTGAATTAATAATTGTCAAAACTTGCAAAATGCGAAAAAACAATGCTTTTATTTTAAGGTTCCTGGAGGCCAGATTTCTCATCCGGAAATAAAAAACTTGACTTTTTCTTACACTACAAGAATTTAGAAATACACGCGTGTCTGTAGAATCCATATATGTTATAGAGTTAGTGAAAAATATTTATTATACCGTGTGCAAATTTCAGCGCTCTAGCTCTAATAGTTTAGGAGATAGAGCCATTTAAAGATCGACGAAGTTGTCCGATTTAAGACATGGCACGGATTTTTTTGAAAACCACGGACCAAGCTCGAAATTTTATGGGAAATTCACTGGTGATATTCATTTTTCGATTAGAAACTTAGTTTTTAAGAAAATCGTAAAAGTATCGCCATTAGAGTCAATTTCTTCCTAGTAACTGTAGAATATTTCCATCTCATGCTCGTTCTGATTTCGGAGAAACTTCGTTTAAGACTCAGATTAAAGGCCAATATATATAATATTACGTGTGCAAATTTCAGCGCTGTAGCTGTAATAGTTTAGGAGATAGAGCCGTTTGAATTAATAATTGTCAGAGCTTGCAAAATGCGAAAAAACAATGCTTTTATTTAAGGTTCCTGGAGGCCAGATTTCTCATCCGGAAATAAAAAACGACTTTTTCTTACACTACAAGAATTTAGAAATACACGCGTGTCTGTAGAATCCATATATGTTATATAGTTAGTGAAAAATATTTATTATACCGTGTGCAAATTTCAGCGCTCTAGCTCTAATTGTTTAGGAGATAGAGCCATTTAAAGATCGACGAAGTTGTCCGATTTAAGACATGGCACGGATTTTTTTGAAAACCACGGACCAAGCTCGAAATTTTATGGGAAATTCACTGGTGATATTCATTTTTCGATTAGAAACTTAGTTTTTAAGAAAATCGCAAAAGTATCGCCATTAGAGTCAATTTCTTCTTAGTAACTGTAGAATATTTCCATCTCATGCTCGTTCTGATTTTCGGAGAAACTTCATTTAAGACTCAGATTAAAGGCCAATTTATATAATATTACGTGTGCAATTTTCAGCGCTGTAGCTGTAATAGTTTAGGAGATAGAGCCGTTTGAATTAATAATTGTCAGAGCTTGCAAAATGCGAAAAAACAATGCTTTTATTTTAAGGTTCCTGGAGGCCAGATTTCCCATCCGGAAATAAAAAACTTGACTTTTTCTTACACTACAAGAATTTAGAAATACACGCGTGTCTGGTAGAATCCATATATGTAATATAGTTTGTGAAAAATATTTATTATTCCGTGTGCAAATTTCAGCGCTCTAGCTCTAATAGTTTAGGAGATAGAGCCATTTAAAGATCGACGAAGTTGTCCGATTTAAGACATGGCACGGATTTTTTTTAAAACCACGGACCAAGCTCGAAATTTTATGGGAAATTCACTGGTGATATTCATTTTTCGATTAGAAACTTAGTTTTTAAGAAAATCGCAAAAGTATCGCCATTAGAGTCAATTTATTCCTAGTTACTGTAGAATATTTCCATCTCATGCTCGTTCTGATTTTCGGAGAAACTTCGTTTAAGACTCAGATTAAAGGCCAATTTATATAATATTACGTGTGCAAATTTCAGCGCTGTAGCTGTAATAGTTTAGGAGATAGAGCCGTTTGAATTAATAATTGTCAAAACTTGCAAAATGCGAAAAAACAATGCTTTTATTTTAAGGTTCCTGGAGGCCAGATTTCTCATCCGGAAATAAAAAACTCGACTTTTTCTTACACTACAAGAATTTAGAAATACACGCGTGTCTGTAGAATCCATATATGTTATAGAGTTTGTGAAAAATATTTATTATTCCGCGTGCAAATTTCAGCGCTCTAGCTGTAATAGTTTAGGAGATAGAGCCATTTAAAGATCGACGAAGTTGTCCGATTTAAGACATGGCACGGATTTTTTTGAAAACCACATATCAAGCTCGAAATTTTATGGGAAATTCACTGGTGATATTCATTTTTCGATTAGAAACTTAGTTTTTAAGAAAATCGCAAAAGTATCGCCATTAGAGTCAATTTCTTCCTAGTAACTGTAGAATATTTCCATCTCATGCTCGTTCTGATTTTCGGAGAAACTTCGTTTAAGACTCAGATTAAAGGCCAATTTATATAATATTACGTGTGCAAATTTCAGCGCTGTAGCTGTAATAGTTTAGGAGATAGAGCCGTTTGAATTAATAATTGTCAGAGCTTGCAAAATGCGAAAAAACAATGCTTTTATTTTAAGGTTCCTGGAGGCCAGATTTCTTATCCGGAAATAAAAAACTTGACCTTTTCTTACACTACAAGAATTTAGAAATACACGCGTGTCTGTAGAATCCATATATGTTATATAGTTTGTGAAAAATATTTATTATTCCGTGTGCAAATTTCAGCGCTCTAGCTCTAATAGTTTAGGAGATAGAGCCATTTAAAGATCGACGAAGTTGTCCGATTTAAGACATGGCACGGATTTTTTTGAAAACCACGGACCAAGCTCGAAATTTTATGGGAAATTCACTGGTGATATTCATTTTTCGATTAGAAACTTAGTTTTTAAGAAAATCGTAAAAGTATCGCCATTAGAGTCAATTTCTTCCTAGTAACTGTAGAATATTTCCATCTCATGCTCGTTCTGATTTTCGGAGAAACTTCGTTTAAGACTCAGATTAAAGGCCAATATATATAATATTACGTGTGCAAATTTCAGCGCTGTAGCTGTAATAGTTTAGGAGATAGAGCCGTTTGAATTAATAATTGTCAGAGCTTGCAAAATGCGAAAAAACAATGCTTTTATTTTAACGTTCCTGGAGGCCATATTTCTCATCCGGAAATAAAAAACGACTTTTTCTTACACTACAAGAATTTACAAATACACGCGTGTCTGTAGAATCCATATATGTTATATAGTTAGTGAAAAATATTTATTATACCGTGTGCAAATTTCAGCGCTCTAGCTCTAATAGTTTAGGAGATAGAGCCATTTAAAGATCGACGAAGTTGTCCGATTTAAGACATGGCACGGATTTTTTTGAAAACCACGGACCAAGCTCGAAATTTTATGGGAAATTCACTGGTGATATTCATTTTTCGATTAGAAACTTAGTTTTTAAGAAAATCGTAAAAGTATCGCATTAGAGTCAATTTCTTCCTAGTAACTGTAGAATATTTCCATCTCATGCTCGTTCTGATTTTCGGAGAAACTTCGTTTAAGACTCAGATTAAAGGCCAATATATATAATATTACGTGTGCAAATTTCAGCGCTGTAGCTGTAATAGTTTAGGAGATAGAGCCGTTTGAATTAATAATTGTCAGAGCTTGCAAAATGCGAAAAAACAATGCTTTTATTTTAAGGTTCCTGGAGGCCAGATTTCTCATCCGGAAATAAAAAACGACTTTTTCTTACACTACAAGAATTTAGAAATACACGCGTGTCTGTAGAATCCATATATGTTATATAGTTAGTGAAAAATATTTATTATACCGTGTGCAAATTTCAGCGCTCTAGCTCTAATTGTTTAGGAGATAGAGCCATTTAAAAATCGACGAAGTTGTCCGATTTAAGACATGGCACGGATTTTTTTGAAAACCACGGACCAAGCTCGAAATTTTATGGGAAATTCACTGGTGATATTCATTTTTCGATTAGAAACTTAGTTTTTAAGAAAATCGCAAAAGTATCGCCATTAGAGTCAATTTCTTCTTAGTAACTGTAGAATATTTCCATCTCATGCTCGTTCTGATTTTCGGAGAAACTTCATTTAAGACTCAGATTAAAGGCCAATTTATATAATATTACGTGTGCAATTTTCAGCGCTGTAGCTGTAATAATTTAGGAGATAGAGCCGTTTGAATTAATAATTGTCAGAGCTTGCAAAATGCGAAAAAACAATGCTTTTATTTTAAGGTTCCTGGAAGCCAGATTTCTCATCCGGAAATAAAAAACTTGACTTTTTCTTACACTACAAGAATTTAGAAATACACGCGTGTCTGTAGAATCCATATATGTAATATAGTTTGTGAAAAATATTTATTATTCCGTGTGCAAATTTCAGCGCTCTAGCTCTAATAGTTTAGGAGATAGAGCCATTTAAAGATCGACGAAGTTGTCCGATTTAAGACATGGCACGGATTTTTTTTAAAACCACGGACCAAGCTCGAAATTTTATGGGAAATTCACTGGTGATATTCATTTTTCGATTAGAAACTTAGTTTTTAAGAAAATCGCAAAAGTATCGCCATTAGAGTCAATTTATTCCTAGTTACTGTAGAATATTTCCATCTCATGCTCGTTCTGATTTTCGGAGAAACTTCGTTTAAGACTCAGATTAAAGGCCAATTTATATAATATTACGTGTGCAAATTTCAGCGCTGTAGCTGTAATAGTTTAGGAGATAGAGCCGTTTGAATTAATAATTGTCAGAGCTTGCAAAATGCGAAAAAACAATGCTTTTATTTTAAGGTTCCTGGAGGCCAGATTTCTCATCCGGAAATAAAAAACGACTTTTTCTTACACTACAAGAATTTAGAAATACACGCGTGTCTGTAGAATCCATATATATTATATAGTTAGTGAAAAATATTTATTATACCGTGTGCAAATTTCAGCGCTCTAGCTCTAATAGTTTAGGAGATAGAGCCATTTAAAGATCGACGAAGTTGTCCGATTTAAGACATGGCACGGATTTTTTTGAAAACCACGGACCAAGCTCGAAATTTTATGGGAAATTCACTGGTGATATTCATTTTTCGATTAGAAACTTAGTTTTTAAGAAAATCGCAAAAGTATCGCCATTAGAGTCAATTTCTTCTTAGTAACTGTAGAATATTTCCATCTCATGCTCGTTCTGATTTTCGGAGAAACTTCATTTAAGACTCAGATTAAAGGCCAATTTATATAATATTACGTGTGCAATTTTCAGCGCTGTAGCTGTAATAGTTTAGGAGATAGAGCCGTTTGAATTAATAATTGTCAGAGCTTGCAAAATGCGAAAAAACAATGCTTTTATTTTAAGGTTCCTGGAGGCCAGATTTCCCATCCGGAAATAAAAAACTTGACTTTTTCTTACACTACAAGAATTTAGAAATACACGCGTGTCTGTAGAATCCATATATGTAATATAGTTTGTGAAAAATATTTATTATTCCGTGTGCAAATTTCAGCGCTCTAGCTCTAATAGTTTAGGAGATAGAGCCATTTAAAGATCGACGAAGTTGTCCGATTTAAGACATGGCACGGATTTTTTTTAAAACCACGGACCAAGCTCGAAATTTTATGGGAAATTCACTGGTGATATTCATTTTTCGATTAGAAACTTAGTTTTTAAGAAAATCGCAAAAGTATCGCCATTAGAGTCAATTTCTTCCTAGTAACTGTAGAATATTTCCATCTCATGCTCGTTTCTGATTTTCGGAGAAACTTCGTTTAAGACTCAGATTAAAGGCTAATTTATATAATATTACGTGTGCAAATTTCAGCGCTGTAGCTGTAATAGTTTAGGAGATAGAGCCGTTTGAATTAATAATTGTCAGAGCTTGCAAAATGCGAAAAAACAATGCTTTTATTTTAAGGTTCCTGGAGGCCAGATTTCTCATCCGGAAATAAACAACCTTGACTTTTTCTTACACTACAAGAATTTAGAAATACACGCGTGTCTGTAGAATCCATATATGTTATATAGTTTGTGAAAAATATTTATTATTCCGTGTGCAAATTTCAGCGCTCTAGCTCTAATAGTTTAGGAGATAGAGCCATTTAAAGATCGACGAAGTTGTCCGATTTAAGACATGGCACGGATTTTTTTGAAAACCACGGACCAAGCTCGAAATTTTATGGGAAATTCACTGGTGATATTCATTTTTCGATTAGAAACTTAGTTTTAAGAAAATCGCAAAAGTATCGCCATTAGAGTCAATTTCTTCTTAGTAACTGTAGAATATTTCCATCTCATGCTCGTTCTGATTTTCGGAGAAACTTCGTTTAAGACTCAGATTAAAGGCCAATTTATATAATATTACGTGTGCAAATTTCAGCGCTGTAGCTGTAATAGTTTAGGAGATAGAGCCGTTTGAATTAATAATTGTCAGAGCTTGCAAAATGCGAAAAAACAATGCTTTTATTTTAAGGTTCCTGGAGGCCAGATTTCTCATCCGGAAATAAAAAACTTGACTTTTTCTTACACTACAAGAATTTAGAAATACACGCGTGTCTGTAGAATCCATATATGTTATATAGTTTGTGAAAAATATTTATTATTCCGTGTGCAAATTTCAGCGCTCTAGCTCTAATAGTTTAGGAGATAGAGCCATTTAAAGATCGACGAAGTTGTCCGATTTAAGACATGGCACGGATTTTTTTTAAAACCACGGACCAAGCTCGAAATTTTATGGGAAATTCACTGGTGATATTCATTTTTCGATTAGAAACTTAGTTTTTAAGAAAATCGCAAAAGTATCGCCATTAGAGTCAATTTATTCCTAGTTACTGTAGAATATTTCCATCTCATGCTCGTTCTGATTTTCGGAGAAACTTCGTTTAAGACTCAGATTAAAGGCCAATTTATATAATATTACGTGTGCAAATTTCAGCGCTGTAGCTGTAATAGTTTAGGAGATAGAGCCGTTTGAATTAATAATTGTCAGAGCTTGCAAAATGCGAAAAAACATTGCTTTTATTTTAAGGTTCCTGGAGGCCAGATTTCTCATCCGGAAATAAAAACTTGACTTTTTCTTACACTACAAGAATTTAGAAATACACGCGTGTCTGTAGAATCCATATATGTTATAGAGTTTGTGAAAAATATTTATTATTCCGCGTGCAAATTTCAGCGCTCTAGCTCTAATAGTTTAGGAGATAGAGCCATTTAAAGATCGACGAAGTTGTCCGATTTAAGACATGGCACGGATTTTTTTGAAAACCACGGATCAAGCTCGAAATTTTATGGGAAATTCACTGGTGATATTCATTTTTCGATTAGAAACTTAGTTTTTAAGAAAATCGTAAAAGTATCGCCATTAGAGTCAATTTCTTCCTAGTAACTGTAGAATATTTCCATCTCATGCTTGTTCTGATTTTCGGAGAAACTTCGTTTAAGACTCAGATTAAATGCCAATTTATATAATATTACGTGTGCAAATTTCAGCGCTGTAGCTGTAATAGTTTAGGAGATAGAGCCGTTTGAATTAATAATTGTCAGAGCTTGCAAAATGCGAAAAAACAATGCTTTTATTTTAAGGTTCCTGGAGGCCAGATTTCTCATCCGGAAATAAAAAACTTGACTTTTTCTTACACTACAAGAATTTAGAAATACACGCGTGTCTGTAGAATCCATATATGTTATATAGTTTGTGAAAAATATTTATTATTCCGTGTGCAAATTTCAGCGCTCTAGCTCTAATAGTTTAGGAGATAGAGCCATTTAAAGATCGACGAAGTGGTCCGATTTAAGACATGGCACGGATTTTTTTTAAAACCACGGATCAAGCTCGAAATTTTATGGGAAATTCACTGGTGATATTCATTTTTCGATTAGAAACTTAGTTTTTAAGAAAATCGTAAAAGTATCGCCATTAGAGTCAATTTCTTCCTAGTAACTGTAGAATATTTCCATCTCATGCTCGTTCTGATTTTCGGAGAAACTTCGTTTAAGACTCAGATTAAATGCCAATTTATATAATATTACGTGTGCAAATTTCAGCGCTGTAGCTGTAATAGTTTAGGAGATAGAGCCGTTTGAATTAATAATTGTCAGAGCTTGCAAAATGCGAAAAAACAATGCTTTTATTTTAAGGTTCCTGGAGGCCAGATTTCTCATCCGGAAATAAAAAACTTGACTTTTTCTTACACTACAAGAATTTAGAAATACACGCGTGTCTGTAGAATCCATATATGTTATATAGTTTGTGAAAAATATTTATTATTCCGTGTGCAAATTTCAGCGCTCTAGCTCTAATAGTTTAGGAGATAGAGCCATTTAAAGATCGACGAAGTGGTCCGATTTAAGACATGGCACGGATTTTTTTTTAAAACCACGGATCAAGCTCGAAATTTTATGGGAAATTCACTGGTGATATTCATTTTTCGATTAGAAACTTAGTTTTTAAGAAAATCGTAAAAGTATCGCCATTAGAGTCAATTTCTTCCTAGTAACTGTAGAATATTTCCATCTCATGCTTGTTCTGATTTTCGGAGAAACTTCGTTTACGACTCAGATTAAATGCCAATTTATATAATATTACGTGTGCAAATTTCAGCGCTGTAGCTGTAATAGTTTAGGAGATAGAGCCGTTTGAATTAATAATTGTCAGAGCTTGCAAAATGCGAAAAAACAATGCTTTTATTTTAAGGTTCCTGGAGGCCAGATTTCTTATCCGGAATAAAAAACTTGACTTTTTCTTACACTACAAGAATTTAGAAATACACGCGTGTCTGTAGAATCCATATATGTTATATAGTTTGTGAAAAATATTTATTATACCGTGTGCAAATTTCAGCGCTCTAGCTCTAATAGTTTAGGAGATAGAGCCATTTAAAGATCGACGAAGTTGTCCGATTTAAGACATGGCACGAATTTTTTTGAAAACCACGGACCAAGCTCGAAATTTTATGGGAAATTCACTGGTGATATTCATTTTTCGATTAGAAACTTAGTTTTTAAGAAAATCGCAAAAGTATTGCCATTAGAGTCAATTTCTTCCTAGTAACTGTATAATATTTCCATCTCATGCTCGTTCTGATTTTCGGAGAAACTTCGTTTAAGACTCAGATTAAAGGCCAATATATATAATATTACGTGTGCAAATTTCAGCGCTGTAGCTGTAATAGTTTAGGAGATAGAGCCGTTTGAATTAATAATTGTCAGAGCTTGCAAAATGCGAAAAAACAATGCTTTTATTTTAAGGTTCCTGGAGGCCAGATTTCTCATCCGGAAATAAAAAACGACTTTTTCTACACTACAAGAATTTAGAAATACACGCGTGTCTGTAGAATCCATATGTGTTATATAGTTTGTGAAAAATATTTATTATTCCGTGTGCAAATTTCAGCGCTCTAGCTCTAATAGTTTAGGAGATAGAGCCATTTAAAGATCGACGAAGTTGTCTGATTTAAGACATGGCACGGATTTTTTTGAAAACCACGGATCAAGCTCGAAATTTTATGGGAAATTCACTGGTGATATTCATTTTTCGATTAGAAACTTAGTTTTTAAGAAAATCGCAAAAGTATCGCCATTAGAGTCAATTTCTTCCTAGTTACTGAAAAATATTTCCATCTCATGCTCGTTCTGATTTTCGGAGAAACTTCGTTTAAGACTCAGATTAAAGGCCAATTTATATAATATTACGTGTGCAAATTTCAGCGCTGTAGCTGTAATAGTTTAGGAGATAGAGCCGTTTGAATTAATAATTGTCAGAGCTTGCAAAATGCGAAAAAACAATGCTTTTATTTTAAGGTTCCTGGAGGCCAGATTTCTCATCCGGAGATAAAAAATTGACTTTTTCTTACACTACAAGAATTTAGAAATACACGCGTGTCTGTAGAATCCATATATGTTATATAGTTTGTGAAAAATATTTATTATTCCGTGTGCAAATTTCAGCGCTTTAGCGCTTAATAGTTTAGGAGATAGAGCCATTTAAAGATCGACGAAGTTGTCCGATTTAAGACATGGCACGGATTTTTTTGAAAACCACGGATCAAGCTCGAAATTTTATGGGAAATTCACTGGTGATATTCATTTTTCGATTAGAAACTTAGTTTTTAAGAAAATCGCAAAAGTATCGCCATTAGAGTCAATTTCTTCCTAGTAACTGTAGAATATTTCCATCTCATGCTCGTTCTGATTTTCGGAGAAACTTCGTTTAAGACTCACATTAAAGGCCAATTTATATAATATTACGTGTGCAAATTTCAGCGCTGTAGCTGTAATAGTTTAGGAGATAGAGCCGTTTGAATTAATATTTGTCAGAGCTTGCAAAATGCGAAAAAACAATGCTTTTATTTTAAGGTTCCTGGAGGCCAGATTTCTCATCCGGAAATAAAAAACTTGACTTTTTCTTACACTACAAGAATTTAGAAATACACGCGTGTCTGTAGAATCCATATATGTTATATAGTTTGTGAAAAATATTTATTATTCCGTGTGCAAATTTCAGCGCTCTAGCTCTAATAGTTTAGGAGATAGAGCCATTTAAAGATCGACGAAGTTGTCCGATTTAAGACATGGCACGAATTTTTTTGAAAACCACGGACCAAGCTCGAAATTTTATGGGAAATTCACTGGTGATATTCATTTTTCGATTAGAAACTTAGTTTTTAAGAAAATCGCAAAAGTATCGCCATTAGAGTCAATTTCTTCTTAGTAACTGTAGAATATTTCCATCTCATGCTCGTTCTGATTTTCGGAGAAACTTCATTTAAGACTCAGATTAAAGCCCAAGTTATATAATATTACGTGTGCAATTTTCAGCGCTGTAGCTGTAATAGTTTAGGAGATAGAGCCGTTTGAATTAATAATTGTCAGAGCTTGCAAAATGCGAAAAAACAATGCTTTTATTTTAAGGTTCCTGGAGGCCAGATTTCCCATCCGGAAATAAAAAACTTGACTTTTTCTTACACTACAAGAATTAAGAAATACACGCGTGTCTGTAGAATCCATATATGTTATATAGTTTGTGAAAAATATTTATTATTCCGTGTGCAAATTTCAGCGCTCTAGCTCTAATAGTTTAGGAGATAGAGCCATTTAAAGATCGACGAAGTTGCCCGATTTAAGACATGGCACGGATTTTTTTGAAAACCACGGACCAAGCTCGAAATTTTATGGGAAATTCACTGGTGATATTCATTTTTCGATTAGAAACTTAGTTTTTAAGAAAATCGCAAAAGTATCGCCATTAGAGTCAATTTCTTCCTAGTAACTGTAGAATATTTCCATCTCATGCTCGTTCTGATTTTCGGAGAAACTTCGTTTAAGACTCAGATTAAAGGCCAATTTATATAATATTACGTGTGCAAATTTCAGCGCTGTAGCTGTAATAGTTTAGGAGATAGAGCCGTTTGAATTAACAATTGTCAGAGCTTGCAAAATGCGAAAAAACAATGCTTTTATTTTAAGGTTCCTGGAGGCCAGATTTCTCATCCGGAAATAAAAAACCTTGACTTTTTCTTACACTACAAGAATTTAGAAATACACGCGTGTCTGTAGAATCCATATATGTTATATAGTTTGTGAAAAATATTTATTATTCCGTGTGCAAATTTCAGCGCTCTAGCTCTAATAGTTTAGGAGATAGAGCCATTTAAAGATCGACGAAGTTGTCCGATTTAAGACATGGCACGGATTTTTTTGAAAACCACGGACCAAGCTCGAAATTTTATGGGAAATTCACTGGTGATATTCATTTTTCGATTAGAAACTTAGTTTTTAAGAAAATCGCAAAAGTATCGCCATTAGAGTCAATTTCTTCCTAGTAACTGTAGAATATTTCCATCTCATGCTCGTTCTGATTTTCGGAGAAACTTCGTTTAAGACTCAGATTAAAGGCCAATTTATATAATATTACGTGTGCAAATTTCAGCGCTGTAGCTGTAATAGTTTAGGAGATAGAGCCGTTTGAATTAATAATTGTCAGAGCTTGCAAAATGCGAAAAAACAATGCTTTTATTTTAAGGTTCCTGGAGGCCAGATTTCTCATCCGGAGATAAAAAAATTGACTTTTTCTTACACTACAAGAATTTAGAAATACACGCGTGTCTGTAGAATCCATATATGTTATATAGTTTGTGAAAAATATTTATTATTCCGTGTGCAAATTTCAGCGCTTTAGCGCTAATAGTTTAGGAGATAGAGCCATTTAAAGATCGACGAAGTTGTCCGATTTAAGACATGGCACGGATTTTTTTGAAAACCACGGATCAAGCTCGAAATTTTATGGGAAATTCACTGGTGATATTCATTTTTCGATTAGAAACTTAGTTTTTAAGAAAATCGCAAAAGTATCGCCATTAGAGTCAATTTCTTCCTAGTAACTGTAGAATATTTCCATCTCATGCTCGTTCTGATTTTCGGAGAAACTTCGTTTAAGACTCAGATTAAAGGCCAATTTATATAATATTACGTGTGCAAATTTCAGCGCTGTAGCTGTAATAGTTTAGGAGATAGAGCCGTTTGAATTAATAATTGTCAGAGCTTGCAAAATGCGAAAAAACAATGCTTTTATTTTAAGGTTCCTGGAGGCCAGATTTCTCATCCGGAAATAAAAAACTTGACTTTTTCTTACACTACAAGAATTTAGAAATACACGCGTGTCTGTAGAATCCATATATGTTATATAGTTTGTGAAAAAATATTTATTATTCCGTGTGCAAATTTCAGCGCTCTAGCTCTAATAGTTTAGGAGATAGAGCCATTTAAAGATCGACGAAGTTGTCCGATTTAAGACATGGCACGAATTTTTTTGAAAACCACGGACCAAGCTCGAAATTTTATGGGAAATTCACTGGTGATATTCATTTTTCGAAGAAACTTAGTTTTTAAGAAAATCGCAAAAGTATCGCCATTAGAGTCAATTTCTTCTTAGTAACTGTAGAATATTTCCATCTCATGCTCGTTCTGATTTTCGGAGAAACTTCATTTAAGACTCAGATTAAAGCCCAAGTTATATAATATTACGTGTGCAATTTTCAGCGCTGTAGCTGTAATAGTTTAGGAGATAGAGCCGTTTGAATTAATAATTGTCAGAGCTTGCAAAATGCGAAAAAACAATGCTTTTATTTTAAGGTTCCTGGAGGCCAGATTTCCCATCCGGAAATAAAAAACTTGACTTTTTCTTACACTACAAGAATTTAGAAATACACGCGTGTCTGTAGAATCCATATATGTTATATAGTTTGTGAAAAATATTTATTATTCCGTGTGCAAATTTCAGCGCTCTAGCTCTAATAGTTTAGGAGATAGAGCCATTTAAAGATCAACGAAGTTGTCCGATTTAAGACATGGCACGGATTTTTTTGAAAACCACGGACCAAGCTCGAAATTTTATGGGAAATTCACTGGTGATATTCATTTTTCGATTAGAAACTTAGTTTTTAAGAAAATCGCAAAAGTATCGCCATTAGAGTCAATTTCTTCCTAGTAACTGTAGAATATTTCCATCTCATGCTCGTTCTGATTTTCGGAGAAACTTCGTTTAAGACTCAGATTAAAGGCCAATTTATATAATATTACGTGTGCAAATTTCAGCGCTGTAGCTGTAATAGTTTAGGAGATAGAGCCGTTTGAATTAATAATTGTCAGAGCTTGCAAAATGCGAAAAAACAATGCTTTTATTTTAAGGTTCCTGGAGGCCAGATTTCTCATCCGGAAATAAAAAACCTTGACTTTTTCTTACACTACAAGAATTTAGAAATACACGCGTGTCTGTAGAATACATATATGTTATATAGTTTGTGAAAAATATTTATTATTCCGTGTGCAAATTTCAGCGCTCTAGCTCTAATAGTTTAGGAGATAGAGCCATTTAAAGATCGACGAAGTTGTCCGATTTAAGACATGGCACGGATTTTTTTGAAAACCACGGATCAAGCTCGAAATTTTATGGGAAATTCACTGGTGATATTCATTTTTCGATTAGAAACTTAGTTTTTAAGAAAATCGCAAAAGTATCGCCATTAGAGTCAATTTCTTCTTAGTAACTGTAGAATATTTCCATCTCATGCTCGTTCTGATTTTCGGAGAAACTTCGTTTAAGACTCAGCTTAAAGGCGAATTTATATAATATTACGTGTGCAAATTTCAGCGCTGTAGCTGTAATAGTTTAGGAGATAGAGCCGTTTGAATTAATAATTGTCAGAGCTTGCAAAATGCGAAAAAACAATGCTTTTATTTTAAGGTTCCTGGAGGCCAGATTTCTCATCCGGAAATAAAAACTTGACTTTTTCTTACACTACAAGAATTTAGAAATAAACGCGTGTCTGTAGAATCCATATATGTTATATAGTTTGTGAAAAATATTTATTTTTCCGTGTGCAAATTTCAGCGCTCTAGCTCTAATAGTTTAGGAGATAGAGCCATTTAAAGATCGACGAAGTTGTCCGATATAAGACATGGCACGGATTTTTTTGAAAACCACGGATCAAGCTCGAAATTTTATGGGAAATTCACTGGTGATATTCATTTTTCGATTAGAAACTTAGTTTTTAAGAAAATCGCAAAAGTATCGCCATTAGAGTCAATTTCTTCCTAGTTACTGAAAAATATTTCCATCTCATGCTCGTTCTGATTTTCGGAGAAACTTTGTTTAAGACTCAGATTAAAGGCCAATTTATATAATATTACGTGTGCAAATTTCAGCGCTGTAGCTGTAATAGTTTAGGAGATAGAGCCGTTTGAATTAATAATTGTCAGAGCTTGCAAAATGCGAAAAAACAATGCTTTTATTTTAAGGTTCCTGGAGGCCAGATTTCTCATCCGGAAATAAAAAACTTGACTTTTTCTTACACTACAAGAATTTAGAAATACACGCGTGTCTGTAGAATCCAAATATGTTATATAGTTTGTGAAAAATATTTATTATTCCGTGTGCAAATTTCAGCGCTTTAGCGCTAATAGTTTAGGAGATAGAGCCATTTAAAGATCGACGAAGTTGTCCGATTTAAGACATGGCACGGATTTTTTTGAAAACCACGGATCAAGCTCGAAATTTTATGGGAAATTCACTGGTGATATTCATTTTTCGATTAGAAACTTAGTTTTTAAGAAAATCGCAAAAGTATCGCCATTAGAGTCAATTTCTTCCTAGTAACTGTAGAATATTTCCATCTCATGCTCGTTCTGATTTTCGGAGAAACTTCGTTTAAGACTCAGATTAAAGGCCAATTTATATAATATTACGTGTGCAAATTTCAGCGCTGTAGCTGTAATAGTTTAGGAGATAGAGCCGTTTGAATTAATAATTGTCAGAGCTTGCAAAATGCGAAAAAACAATGCTTTTATTTTAAGGTTCCTGGAGGCCAGATTTCTCATCCGGAAATAAAAAACTTGACTTTTTCTTACACTACAAGAATTTAGAAATACACGCGTGTCTGTAGAATCCATATATGTTATATAGTTTGTGAAAAATATTTATTATTCCGTGTGCAAATTTCAGCGCTCTAGCTCTAATAGTTTAGGAGATAGAGCCATTTAAAGATCGACGAAGTTGTCCGATTTAAGACATGGCACGGATTTTTTTGAAAACCACGGACCAAGCTCGAAATTTTATGGGAAATTCACTGGTGATATTCATTTTTCGATTAGAAACTTAGTTTTTAAGAAAATCGCAAAAGTATCGCCATTAGAGTCAATTTCTTCTTAGTAACTGTAGAATATTTCCATCTCATGCTCGTTCTGATTTTCGGAGAAACTTCGTTTAAGACTCAGATTAAAGGCCAATTTATATAATATTACGTGTGCAAATTTCAGCGCTGTAGCTGTAATAGTTTAGGAGATAGAGCCGTTTGAATTAATAATTGTCAGAGCTTGCAAAATGCGAAAAAACAATGCTTTTATTTTAAGGTTCCTGGAGGCCAGATTTCTCATCCGGAAATAAAAAACTTGACTTTTTCTTACAATACAAGAATTTAGAAATACACGCGTGTCTGTAGAATCCATATATGTTATATAGTTTGTGAAAAATATTTATTATTCCGTGTGCAAATTTCAGCGCTCTAGCTCTAATAGTTTAGGAGATAGAGCCATTTAAAGATCGACGAAGTTGTCCGATTTAAGACATGGCACGGTTTTTTTTTGAAAACCACGGATCAAGCTCGAAATTTTATGGGAAATTCACTGGTGATATTCATTTTTCGATTAGAAACTTAGTTTTTAAGAAAATCGCAAAAGTATCGCCATTAGAGTCAATTTCTTCCTAGTTACTGAAAAATATTTCCATCTCATGCTCGTTCTGATTTTCGGAGAAACTTCGTTTAAGACTCAGATTAAAGGCCAATTTATATAATATTACGTGTGCAAATTTCAGCGCTGTAGCTGTAATAGTTTAGGAGATAGAGCCGTTTGAATTAATAATTGTCAGAGCTTGCAAAATGCGAAAAAACAATGCTTTTATTTTAAGGTTCCTGGAGGCCAGATTTCTCATCCGGAATTAAAAAACTTGACTTTTTCTTACACTACAAGAATTTAGAAATACACGCGTGTCTGTAGAATCCATATATGTTATATAGTTTGTGAAAAATATTTATTATTCCGTGTGCAAATTTCAGCGCTCTAGCTCTAATAGTTTAGGAGATAGAGCCATTTAAAGATCGACGAAGTTGTCCGATTTAAGACATGGCACGGATTTTTTTGAAAACCACGGACCAAGCTCGAAATTTTATGGGAAATTCACTGGTGATATTCATTTTTCGATTAGAAACTTAGTTTTTAAGAAAATCGCAAAAGTATCGCCATTAGAGTCAATTTCTTCTTAGTAACTGTAGAATATTTCCATCTCATGCTCGTTCTGATTTTCGGAGAAACTTCGTTTAAGACTCAGATTAAAGGCCAATTTATATAATATTACGTGTGCAAATTTCAGCGCTGTAGCTGTAATAGTTTAGGAGATAGAGCCGTTTGAATTAATAATTGTCAGAGCTTGCAAAATGCGAAAAAACAATGCTTTTATTTTAAGGTTCCTGGAGGCCAGATTTCTTATCCGGAAATAAAAAACTTGACTTTTTCTTACACTACAAGAATTTAGAAATACACGCGTGTCTGTAGAATCCATATATGTTATATAGTTTGTGAAAAATATTTATTATTCCGTGTGCAAATTTCAGCGCTCTAGCTCTAATAGTTTAGGAGATAGAGCCATTTAAAGATCGACGAAGTTGTCCGATTTAAGACATGGCACGGATTTTTTTGAAAACCACGGACCAAGCTCGAAATTTTATGGGAAATTCACTGGTGATATTCATTTTTCGATTAGAAACTTAGTTTTTAAGAAAATCGTAAAAGTATCGCCATTAGAGTCAATTTCTTCCTAGTAACTGTAGAATATTTCCATCTCATGCTCGTTCTGATTTTCGGAGAAACTTCGTTTAAGACTCAGATTAAAGGCCAATATATATAATATTACGTGTGCAAATTTCAGCGCTGTAGCTGTAATAGTTTAGGAGATAGAGCCGTTTGAATTAATTGTCAGAGCTTGCAAAATGCGAAAAAACAATGCTTTTATTTTAAGGTTCCTGGAGGCCAGATTTCTCATCCGGAAATAAAAAACTTGACTTTTTCTTACACTACAAGAATTTAGAAATACACGCGTGTCTGTAGAATCCATATATGTTATATAGTTTGTAAAAAATATTTATTATTCCGCGTGCAAATTTCAGCGCTCTAGCTCTAATAGTTTAGGAGATAGAGCCATTTAAAGATCGACGAAGTTGTCCGATTTAAGACATGGCACGGATTTTTTTGAAAACCACGGATCAATCTCGAAATTTTATGGGAAATTCACTGGTGATATTCATTTTTCGATTAGAAACTTAGTTTTTAAGAAAATCGCAAAAGTATCGCCATTAGAGTCAATTTCTTCTTAGTAACTGTAGAATATTTCCATCTCATGCTCGTTCTGATTTTCGGAGAAACTTCGTTTAAGACTCAGATTAAAGGCCAATTTATATAATATTACGTGTGCAAATTTCAGCGCTGTAGCTGTAATAGTTTAGGAGATAGAGCCGTTTGAATTAATAATTGTCAGAGCTTGCAAAATGCGAAAAAACAATGCTTTTATTTAAAGGTTCCTGGAGGCCAGATTTCTCATCCGGAAATAAAAAACTTGACTTTTTCTTACAATACAAGAATTTAGAAATACACGCGTGTCTGTAGAATCCATATATGTTATATAGTTTGTGAAAAATATTTATTATTCCGTGTGCAAATTTCAGCGCTCTAGCTCTAATAGTTTAGGAGATAGAGCCATTTAAAGATCGACGAAGTTGTCCGATTTAAGACATGGCACGGATTTTTTTGAAAACCACGGATCAAGCTCGAAATTTTATGGGAAATTCACTGGTGATATTCATTTTTCGATTAGAAACTTAGTTTTTAAGAAAATCGCAAAAGTATCGCCATTAGAGTCAATTTCTTCCTAGTTACTGAAAAATATTTCCATCTCATGCTCGTTCTGATTTTCGGAGAAACTTCGTTTAAGACTCAGATTAAAGGCCAATTTATATAATATTACGTGTGCAAATTTCAGCGCTGTAGCTGTAATAGTTTAGGAGATAGAGCCGTTTGAATTAATAATTGTCAGAGCTTGCAAAATGCGAAAAAACAATGCTTTTATTTTAAGGTTCCTGGAGGCCAGATTTCTCATCCGGAATTAAAAAACTTGACTTTTTCTTACACTACAAGAATTTAGAAATACACGCGTGTCTGTAGAATCCATATATGTTATATAGTTTGTGAAAAATATTTATTATTCCGTGTGCAAATTTCAGCGCTCTAGCTCTAATAGTTTAGGAGATAGAGCCATTTAAAGATCGACGAAGTTGTCCGATTTAAGACATGGCACGGATTTTTTTGAAAACCACGGACCAAGCTCGAAATTTTATGGGAAATTCACTGGTGATATTCATTTTTCGATTAGAAACTTAGTTTTTAAGAAAATCGCAAAAGTATCGCCATTAGAGTCAATTTCTTCTTAGTAACTGTAGAATATTTCCATCTCATGCTCGTTCTGATTTTCGGAGAAACTTCGTTTAAGACTCAGATTAAAGGCCAATTTATATAATATTACGTGTGCAAATTTCAGCGCTGTAGCTGTAATAGTTTAGGAGATAGAGCCGTTTGAATTAATAATTGTCAGAGCTTGCAAAATGCGAAAAAACAATGCTTTTATTTTAAGGTTCCTGGAGGCCAGATTTCTCATCCGGAAATAAAAAACTTGACTTTTTCTTACACTACAAGAATTTAGAAATACACGCGTGTCTGTAGAATCCATATATGTTATATAGTTTGTGAAAAATATTTATTATTCCGTGTGCAAATTTCAGCGCTCTAGCTCTAATAGTTTAGGAGATAGAGCCATTTAAAGATCGACGAAGTTGTCCGATTTAAGACATGGCACGGATTTTTTTGAAAACCACGGACCAAGCTCGAAATTTTATGGGAAATTCACTGGTGATATTCATTTTTCGATTAGAAACTTAGTTTTTAAGAAAATCGTAAAAGTATCGCCATTAGAGTCAATTTCTTCCTAGTAACTGTAGAATATTTCCATCTCATGCTCGTT
Source organism: Gryllus longicercus (assembly GCA_038098605.1). NCBI lineage: Eukaryota > Metazoa > Arthropoda > Insecta > Orthoptera > Gryllidae > Gryllus > Gryllus longicercus. The sequence continues at coordinate 35,769 of JAZDUA010001417.1, forward strand.
CTGATTTTCGGAGAAACTTCGTTTAAGACTCAGATTAAAGGCCAATATATATAATATTACGTGTGCAAATTTCAGCGCTGTAGCTGTAATAGTTTAGGAGATAGAGCCGTTTGAATTAATAATTGTCAGAGCTTGCAAAATGCGAAAAAACAATGCTTTTATTTTAAGGTTCCTGGAGGCCAGATTTCTCATCCGGAAATAAAAAACTTGACTTTTTCTTACACTACAAGAATTTAGAAATACACGCGTGTCTGTAGAATCCATATATGTTATATAGTTTGTGAAAAATATTTATTATTCCGCGTGCAAATTTCAGCGCTCTAGCTCTAATAGTTTAGGAGATAGAGCCATTTAAAGATCGACGAAGTTGTCCGATTTAAGACATGGCACGGATTTTTTTGAAAACCACGGATCAATCTCGAAATTTTATGGGAAATTCACTGGTGATATTCATTTTTCGATTAGAAACTTAGTTTTTAAGAAAATCGCAAAAGTATCGCCATTAGAGTCAATTTCTTCCTAGTAACTGTAGAATATTTCCATCTCATGCTCGTTCTGATTTTCGGAGAAACTTCGTTTAAGACTCAGATTAAAGGCCAATTTATATAATATTACGTGTGCAAATTTCAGCGCTGTAGCTGTAATAGTTTAGGAGATAGAGCCGTTTGAATTAATAATTGTCAGAGCTTGCAAAATGCGAAAAAACAATGCTTTTATTTTAAGGTTCCTGGAGGCCAGATTTCTCATCCGGAAATAAAAAACTTGACTTTTTCTTACACTACAAGAATTTAGAAATACACGCGTGTCTGTAGAATCCATATATGTTATAGAGTTTTTGAAAAATATTTATTATTCCGCGTGCAAATTTCAGCGCTCTAGCTCTAATAGTTTAGGAGATAGAGCCATTTAAAGATCGACGAAGTTGTCCGATTTAAGACATGGCACGGATTTTTTTGAAAACCACGGACCAAGCTCGAAATTTTATGGGAAATTCACTGGTGATATTCATTTTTCGATTAGAAACTTAGTTTTTAAGAAAATCGCAAAAGTATCGCCATTAGAGTCAATTTCTTCTTAGTAACTGTAGAATATTTCCATCTCATGCTCGTTCTGATTTTCGGAGAAACTTCGTTTAAGACTCAGATTAAAGGCCAATTTATATAATATTACGTGTGCAAATTTCAGCGCTGTAGCTGTAATAGTTTAGGAGATAGAGCCGTTTGAATTAATAATTGTCAGAGCTTGCAAAATGCGAAAAAACAATGCTTTTATTTTAAGGTTCCTGGAGGCCAGATTTCTCATCCGGAAATAAAAAACTTGACTTTTTCTTACAATACAAGAATTTAGAAATACACGCGTGTCTGTAGAATCCATATATGTTATATAGTTTGTGAAAAATATTTATTATTCCGTGTGCAAATTTCAGCGCTCTAGCTCTAATAGTTTAGGAGATAGAGCCATTTAAAGATCGACGAAGTTGTCCGATTTAAGACATGGCACGGATTTTTTTGAAAACCACGGATCAAGCTCGAAATTTTATGGGAAATTCACTGGTGATATTCATTTTTCGATTAGAAACTTAGTTTTTAAGAAAATCGCAAAAGTATCGCCATTAGAGTCAATTTCTTCCTAGTTACTGAAAAATATTTCCATCTCATGCTCGTTCTGATTTTCGGAGAAACTTCGTTTAAGACTCAGATTAAAGGCCAATTTATATAATATTACGTGTGCAAATTTCAGCGCTGTAGCTGTAATAGTTTAGGAGATAGAGCCGTTTGAATTAATAATTGTCAGAGCTTGCAAAATGCGAAAAAACAATGCTTTTATTTTAAGGTTCCTGGAGGCCAGATTTCTTATCCGGAAATAAAAAACTTGACTTTTTCTTACACTACAAGAATTTAGAAATACACGCGTGTCTGTAGAATCCATATATGTTATATAGTTTGTGAAAAATATTTATTATTCCGTGTGCAAATTTCAGCGCTCTAGCTCTAATAGTTTAGGAGATAGAGCCATTTAAAGATCGACGAAGTTGTCCGATTTAAGACATGGCACGGATTTTTTTGAAAACCACGGACCAAGCTCGAAATTTTATGGGAAATTCACTGGTGATATTCATTTTTCGATTAGAAATTTAGTTTTTAAGAAAATCGTAAAAGTATCGCCATTAGAGTCAATTTCTTCCTAGTAACTGTAGAATATTTCCATCTCATGCTCGTTCTGATTTTCGGAGAAACTTCGTTTAAGACTCAGATTAAAGGCCAATATATATAATATTACGTGTGCAAATTTCAGCGCTGTAGCTGTAATAGTTTAGGAGATAGAGCCGATTGAATTAATAATTGTCAGAGCTTGCAAAATGCGAAAAAACAATGCTTTTATTTTAAGGTTCCTGGAGGCCAGATTTCTCATCCGGAAATAAAAAACTTGACTTTTTCTTACACTACAAGAATTTAGAAATACACGCGTGTCTGTAGAATCCATATATGTTATATAGTTTGTGAAAAATATTTATTATTCCGCGTGCAAATTTCAGCGCTCTAGCTCTAATAGTTTAGGAGATAGAGCCATTTAAAGATCGACGAAGTTGTCCGATTTAAGACATGGCACGGATTTTTTTGAAAACCACGGATCAATCTCGAAATTTTATGGGAAATTCACTGGTGATATTCATTTTTCGATTAGAAACTTAGTTTTTAAGAAAATCGCAAAAGTATCGCCATTAGAGTCAATTTCTTCCTAGTAACTGTAGAATATTTCCATCTCATGCTCGTTCTGATTTTCGGAGAAACTTCGTTTAAGACTCAGATTAAAGGCCAATTTATATAATATTACGTGTGCAAATTTCAGCGCTGTAGCTGTAATAGTTTAGGAGATAGAGCCGTTTGAATTAATAATTGTCAGAGCTTGCAAAATGCGAAAAAACAATGCTTTTATTTTAAGGTTCCTGGAGGCCAGATTTCTCATCCGGAAATAAAAAACTTGACTTTTTCTTACACTACAAGAATTTAGAAATACACGCGTGTCTGTAGAATCCATATATGTTATATAGTTTGTGAAAAATATTTATTATTCCGTGTGCAAATTTCAGCGCTCTAGCTCTAATAGTTTAGGAGATAGAGCCATTTAAAGATCGACGAAGTTGTCCGATTTAAGACATGGCACGGATTTTTTTGAAAACCACGGACCAAGCTCGAAATTTTATGGGAAATTCACTGGTGATATTCATTTTTCGATTAGAAACTTAGTTTTTAAGAAAATCGCAAAAGTATCGCCATTAGAGTCAATTTCTTCCTAGTAACTGTAGAATATTTCCATCTCATGCTCGTTCTGATTTTCGGAGAAACTTCGTTTAAGACTCAGATTAAAGGCCAATTTATATAATATTACGTGTGCAAATTTCAGCGCTGTAGCTGTAATAGTTTAGGAGATAGAGCCGTTTGAATTAATAATTGTCAGAGCTTGCAAAATGCGAAAAAACAATGCTTTTATTTTAAGGTTCCTGGAGGCCAGATTTCTCATCCGGAAATAAAAAACCTTGACTTTTTCTTACACTACAAGAATTTAGAAATACACGCGTGTCTGTAGAATCCATATATGTTATATAGTTTGTGAAAAATATTTATTATTCCGTGTGCAAATTTCAGCGCTCTAGCTCTAATAGTTAAGGAGATAGAGCCATTTAAAGATCGACGAAGTTGTCCGATTTAAGACATGGCACGGATTTTTTTGAAAACCACGGATCAAGCTCGAAATTTTATGGGAAATTCACTGGTGATATTCATTTTTCGATTAGAAACTTAGTTTTTAAGAAAATCGCAAAAGTATCGCCATTAGAGTCAATTTCTTCCTAGTTACTGAAAAATATTTCCATCTCATGCTCGTTCTGATTTTCGGAGAAACTTCGTTTAAGACTCAGATTAAAGGCCAATTTATATAATATTACGTGTGCAAATTTCAGCGCTGTAGCTGTAATAGTTTAGGAGATAGAGCCGTTTGAATTAATAATTGTCAGAGCTTGCAAAATGCGAAAAAACAATGCTTTTATTTTAAGGTTCCTGGAGGCCAGATTTCTCATCCGGAATTAAAAAACTTGACTTTTTCTTACACTACAAGAATTTAGAAATACACGCGTGTCTGTAGAATCCATATATGTTATATAGTTTGTGAAAAATATTTATTATTCCGTGTGCAAATTTCAGCGCTCTAGCTCTAATAGTTTAGGAGATAGAGCCATTTAAAGATCGACGAAGTTGTCCGATTTAAGACATGGCACGGATTTTTTTGAAAACCACGGACCAAGCTCGAAATTTTATGGGAAATTCACTGGTGATATTCATTTTTCGATTAGAAACTTAGTTTTTAAGAAAATCGCAAAAGTATCGCCATTAGAGTCAATTTCTTCTTAGTAACTGTAGAATATTTCCATCTCATGCTCGTTCTGATTTTCGGAGAAACTTCGTTTAAGACTCAGATTAAAGGCCAATTTATATAATATTACGTGTGCAAATTTCAGCGCTGTAGCTGTAATAGTTTAGGAGATAGAGCCGTTTGAATTAATAATTGTCAGAGCTTGCAAAATGCGAAAAAACAATGCTTTTATTTTAAGGTTCCTGGAGGCCAGATTTCTTATCCGGAAATAAAAAACTTGACTTTTTCTTACACTACAAGAATTTAGAAATACACGCGTGTCTGTAGAATCCATATATGTTATATAGTTTGTGAAAAATATTTATTATTCCGTGTGCAAATTTCAGCGCTCTAGCTCTAATAGTTTAGGAGATAGAGCCATTTAAAGATCGACGAAGTTGTCCGATTTAAGACATGGCACGGATTTTTTTGAAAACCACGGACCAAGCTCGAAATTTTATGGGAAATTCACTGGTGATATTCATTTTTCGATTAGAAACTTAGTTTTTACGAAAATCGCAAAAGTATCGCCATTAGAGTCAATTTCTTTCTAGTAACTGTGGAATATTTCCATCTCATGCTCGTTCTGATTTTCGGAGAAACTTCGTTTAAGACTCAGATTAAAGGCCAATATATATAATATTACGTGTGCAAATTTCAGCGCTGTAGCTGTAATAGTTTAGGAGATAGAGCCGTTTGAATTAATAATTGTCAGAGCTTGCAAAATGCGAAAAAACAATGCTTTTATTTTAAGGTTCCTGGAGGCCAGATTTCTCATCCGGAAATAAAAAACTTGACTTTTTCTTACACTACAAGAATTTAGAAATACACGCGTGTCTGTAGAATCCATATATGTTATATAGTTTGTGAAAAATATTTATTATTCCGCGTGCAAATTTCAGCGCTCTAGCTCTAATAGTTTAGGAGATAGAGCCATTTAAAGATCGACGAAGTTGTCCGATTTAAGACATGGCACGGATTTTTTTGAAAACCACGGATCAATCTCGAAATTTTATGGGAAATTCACTGGTGATATTCATTTTTCGATTAGAAACTTAGTTTTTAAGAAAATCGCAAAAGTATCGCCATTAGAGTCAATTTCTTCCTAGTAACTGTAGAATATTTCCATCTCATGCTCGTTCTGATTTTCGGAGAAACTTCGTTTAAGACTCAGATTAAAGGCCAATTTATATAATATTACGTGTGCAAATTTCAGCGCTGTAGCTGTAATAGTTTAGGAGATAGAGCCGTTTGAATTAATAATTGTCAGAGCTTGCAAAATGCGAAAAAACAATGCTTTTATTTTAAGGTTCCTGGAGGCCAGATTTCTCATCCGGAAATAAAAAACTTGACTTTTTCTTACACTACAAGAATTTAGAAATACACGCGTGTCTGTAGAATCCATATACGTTATATAGTTTGTGAAAAATATTTATTATTCCGTGTGCAAATTTCAGCGCTCTAGCTCTAATAGTTTAGGAGATAGAGCCATTTAAAGATCGACGAAGTTGTCCGATTTAAGACATGGCACGGATTTTTTTGAAAACCACGGACCAAGCTCGAAATTTTATGGGAAATTCACTGGTGATATTCATTTTTCGATTAGAAACTTAGTTTTTAAGAAAATCGTAAAAGTATCGCCATTAGAGTCAATTTCTTCCCAGTAACTGTAGAATATTTCCATCTCATGCTCGTTCTGATTTTCGGAGAAACTTCGTTTAAGACTCAGATTAAAGGCCAATATATATAATATTACGTGTGCAAATTTCAGCGCTGTAGCTGTAAGAGTTTAGGAGATAGAGCCGTTTGAATTAATAATTGTCAGAGCTTGCAAAATGCGAAAAAACAATGCTTTTATTTTAAGGTTCCTGGAGGCCAGATTTCTCATCCGGAAATAAAAAACCTTGACTTTTTCTTACACTACAAGAATTTAGAAATACACGCGTGTCTGTAGAATCCATATATGTTATATAGTTTGTGAAAAATATTTATTATTCCGTGTGCAAATTTCAGCGCTCTAGCTCTAATAGTTTAGGAGATAGAGCCATTTAAAGATCGACGAAGTTGTCCGATTTAAGACATGGCACGGATTTTTTTGAAAACCACGGACCAAGCTCGAAATTTTATGGGAAATTCACTGGTGATATTCATTTTTCGATTAGAAACTTAGTTTTTAAGAAAATCGCAAAAGTATCGCCATTAGAGTCAATTTCTTCTTAGTAACTGTAGAATATTTCCATCTCATGCTCGTTCTGATTTTCGGAGAAACTTCGTTTAAGACTCAGATTAAAGGCCAATTTATATAATATTACGTGTGCAAATTTCAGCGCTGTAGCTGTAATAGTTTAGGAGATAGAGCCGTTTGAATTAATAATTGTTAGAGCTTGCAAAATGCGAAAAAACAATGCTTTTATTTTAAGGTACCTGGAGGCCAGATTTCTCATCCGGAAATAAAAAACTTGACTTTTTCTTACACTACAAGAATTTAGAAATACACGCGTGTCTGTAGAATCCATATATGTTATATAGTTTGTGAAAAATATTTATTATTCCGTGTGCAAATTCCAGCGCTCTAGCTCTAATAGTATAGGAGATAGAGCCATTTAAAGATCGACGAAGTTGTCCGATTTAAGACATGGCACGGATTTTTTTGAAAACCACGGATCAAGCTCGAAATTTTATGGGAAATTCACTTGTAATATTCATTTTTCGATTAGAAACTTAGTTTTTAAGAAAATCGCAAAAGTATAGCCATTAGAGTCAATTTCTTCCTAGTAACTGTAGAATATTTCCATCTCATGCTCGTTCTGATTTTCGGAGAAACTTCGTTTAAGACTCAGATTAAAGGCCAATTTATATAATATTACGTGTGCAAATTTCAGCGCTGTAGCTGTAATAGTTTAGGAGATAGAGCCGTTTGAATTAATAATTGTCAGAGCTTGCAAAATGCGAAAAAACAATGCTTTTATTTTAAGGTTCCTGGAGGCCAGATTTCTCATCCGGAAATAAAAAACTTGACTTTTTCTAACACTACAATAATTTAGAAATACACGCGTGTCTGTAGAATCCATATATGTTATATAGTTTGTGAAAAATATTTATTATTCCGTGTGCAAATTTCAGCGCTTTAGCGCTAATAGTTTAGGAGATAGAGCCATTTAAAGATCGACGAAGTTGTCCGATTTAAGACATGGCACGGATTTTTTGAAAACCACGGATCAAGCTCGAAATTTTATGGGAAATTCACTGGTGATATTCATTTTTCGATTAGAAACTTAGTTTTTAAGAAAATCGCAAAAGTATCGCCATTAGAGTCAATTTCTTCCTAGTAACTGTAGAATATTTCCATCTCATGCTCGTTCTGATTTTCGGAGAAACTTCGTTTAAGACTCAGATTAAAGGCCAATTTATATAATATTACGTGTGCAAATTTCAGCGCTGTAGCTGTAATAGTTTAGGAGATAGAGCCGTTTGAATTAATAATTGTCAGAGCTTGCAAAATGCGAAAAAACAATGCTTTTATTTTAAGGTTCCTGGAGGCCAGATTTCTCATCCGGAAATAAAAAACTTGACTTTTTCTTACAATACAAGAATTTAGAAATACACGCGTGTCTGTAGAATCCATATATGTTATATAGTTTGTGAAAAATATTTATTATTCCGTGTGCAAATTTCAGCGCTCTAGCTCTAATAGTTTAGGAGATAGAGCCATTTAAAGATCGACGAAGTTGTCCGATTTAAGACATGGCACGGATTTTTTGAAAACCACGGATCAAGCTCGAAATTTTATGGGAAATTCACTGGTGATATTCATTTTTCGATTAGAAACTTAGTTTTTAAGAAAATCGCAAAAGTATCGCCATTAGAGTCAATTTCTTCCTAGTTACTGAAAAATATTTCCATCTCATGCTCGTTCTGATTTTCGGAGAAACTTCGTTAAGACTCAGATTAAAGGCCAATTTATATAATATTACGTGTGCAAATTTCAGCGCTGTAGCTGTAATAGTTTAGGAGATAGAGCCGTTTGAATTAATAATTGTCAGAGCTTGCAAAATGCGAAAAAACAATGCTTTTATTTTAAGGTTCCTGGAGGCCAGATTTCTCATCCGGAATTAAAAAACTTGACTTTTTCTTACACTACAAGAATTTAGAAATACACGCGTGTCTGTAGAATCCATATATGTTATATAGTTTGTGAAAAATATTTATTATTCCGTGTGCAAATTTCAGCGCTCTAGCTCTAATAGTTTAGGAGATAGAGCCATTTAAAGATCGACGAAGTTGTCCGATTTAAGACATGGCACGGATTTTTTTGAAAACCACGGACCAAGCACGAAATTTTATGGGAAATTCACTGGTGATATTCATTTTTCGATTAGAAACTTAGTTTTTAAGAAAATCGCAAAAGTATCGCCATTAGAGTCAATTTCTTCTTAGTAACTGTAGAATATTTCCATCTCATGCTCGTTCTGATTTTCGGAGAAACTTCGTTTAAGACTCAGATTAAAGGCCAATTTATATAATATTACGTGTGCAAATTTCAGCGCTGTAGCTGTAATAGTTTAGGAGATAGAGCCGTTTGAATTAATAATTGTCAGAGCTTGCAAAATGCGAAAAAACAATGCTTTTATTTTAAGGTTCCTGGAGGCCAGATTTCTTATCCGGAAATAAAAAACTTGACTTTTTCTTACACTACAAGAATTTAGAAATACACGCGTGTCTGTAGAATCCATATATGTTATATAGTTTGTGAAAAATATTTATTATTCCGTGTGCAAATTTCAGCGCTCTAGCTCTAATAGTTTAGGAGATAGAGCCATTTAAAGATCGACGAAGTTGTCCGATTTAAGACATGGCACGGATTTTTTTGAAAACCACGGACCAAGCTCGAAATTTATGGGAAATTCACTGGTGATATTCATTTTTCGATTAGAAACTTAGTTTTTAAGAAAATCGTAAAAGTATCGCCATTAGAGTCAATTTCTTCCTAGTAACTGTAGAATATTTCCATCTCATGCTCGTTCTGATTTTCGGAGAAACTTCGTTTAAGACTCAGATTAAAGGCCAATATATATAATATTACGTGTGCAAATTTCAGCGCTGTAGCTGTAATAGTTTAGGAGATAGAGCCGTTTGAATTAATAATTGTCAGAGCTTGCAAAATGCGAAAAAACAATGCTTTTATTTTAAGGTTCCTGGAGGCCAGATTTCTCATCCGGAAATAAAAAACTTGACTTTTTCTTACACTACAAGAATTTAGAAATACACGCGTGTCTGTAGAATCCATATACGTTATATAGTTTGTGAAAAATATTTATTATTCCGCGTGCAAATTTCAGCGCTCTAGCTCTAATAGTTTAGGAGATAGAGCCATTTAAGATCGACGAAGTTGTCCGATTTAAGACATGGCACGGATTTTTTTGAAAACCACGGATCAATCTCGAAATTTTATGGGAAATTCACTGGTGATATTCATTTTTCGATTAGAAACTTAGTTTTTAAGAAAATCGCAAAAGTATCGCCATTAGAGTCAATTTCTTCCTAGTAACTGTAGAATATTTCCATTCTCATGCTCGTTCTGATTTTCGGAGAAACTTCGTTTAAGACTCAGATTAAAGGCCAATTTATATAATATTACGTGTGCAAATTTCAGCGCTGTAGCTGTAATAGTTTAGGAGATAGAGCCGTTTGAATTAATAATTGTCAGAGCTTGCAAAATGCGAAAAAACAATGCTTTTATTTTAAGGTTCCTGGAGGCCAGATTTCTCATCCGGAAATAAAAAACCTTGACTTTTTCTTACACTACAAGAATTTAGAAATACACGCGTGTCTGTAGAATCCATATATGTTATATAGTTTGTGAAAAATATTTATTATTCCGTGTGCAAATTTCAGCGCTCTAGCTCTAATAGTTTAGGAGATAGAGCCATTTAAAGATCGACGAAGTTGTCCGATTTAAGACATGGCACGGATTTTTTGAAAACCACGGACCAAGCTCGAAATTTTATGGGAAATTCACTGGTGATATTCATTTTTCGATTAGAAACTTAGTTTTTAAGAAAATCGCAAAAGTATCGCCATTAGAGTCAATTTTTTCTTAGTAACTGTAGAATATTTCCATCTCATGCTCGTTCTGATTTTCGGAGAAACTTCGTTTAAGACTCAGATTAAAGGCCAATTTATATAATATTACGTGTGCAAATTTCAGCGCTGTAGCTGTAATAGTTTAGGAGATAGAGCCGTTTGAATTAATAATTGTCAGAGCTTGCAAAATGCGAAAAAACAATGCTTTTATTTTAAGGTTCCTGGAGGCCAGATTTCTCATCCGGAAATAAAAAAACTTGACTTTTTCTTACAATACAAGAATTTAGAAATACACGCGTGTCTGTAGAATCCATATATGTTATATAGTTTGTGAAAAATATTTATTATTCCGTGTGCAAATTTCAGCGCTCTAGCTCTAATAGTTTAGGAGATAGAGCCATTTAAAGATCGACGAAGTTGTCCGATTTAAGACATGGCACGGATTTTTTTGAAAACCACGGATCAAGCTCGAAATTTTATGGGAAATTCACTGGTGATATTCATTTTTCGATTAGAAACTTAGTTTTTAAGAAAATCGCAAAAGTATCGCCATTAGAGTCAATTTCTTCCTAGTTACTGAAAAATATTTCCATCTCATGCTCGTTCTGATTTTCGGAGAAACTTCGTTTAAGACTCAGATTAAAGGCCAATTTATATAATATTACGTGTGCAAATTTCAGCGCTGTAGCTGTAATAGTTTAGGAGATAGAGCCGTTTGAATTAATAATTGTCAGAGCTTGCAAAATGCGAAAAAACAATGCTTTTATTTTAAGGTTCCTGGAGGCCAGATTTCTCATCCGGAATTAAAAAACTTGACTTTTTCTTACACTACAAGAATTTAGAAATACACGCGTGTCTGTAGAATCCATATATGTTATATAGTTTGTGAAAAATATTTATTATTCCGTGTGCAAATTTCAGCGCTCTAGCTCTAATAGTTTAGGAGATAGAGCCATTTAAAGATCGACGAAGTTGTCCGATTTAAGACATGGCACGGATTTTTTTGAAAACCACGGACCAAGCTCGAAATTTTATGGGAAATTCACTGGTGATATTCATTTTTCGATTAGAAACTTAGTTTTTAAGAAAATCGCAAAAGTATCGCCATTAGAGTCAATTTCTTCTTAGTAACTGTAGAATATTTCCATCTCATGCTCGTTCTGATTTTCGGAGAAACTTCGTTTAAGACTCAGATTAAAGGCCAATTTATATAATATTACGTGTGCAAATTTCAGCGCTGTAGCTGTAATAGTTTAGGAGATAGAGCCGTTTGAATTAATAATTGTCAGAGCTTGCAAAATGCGAAAAAACAATGCTTTTATTTTAAGGTTCCTGGAGGCCAGATTTCTTATCCGGAAATAAAAAACTTGACTTTTTCTTACACTACAAGAATTTAGAAATACACGCGTGTCTGTAGAATCCATATATGTTATATAGTTTGTGAAAAATATTTATTATTCCGTGTGCAAATTTCAGCGCTCTAGCTCTAATAGTTTAGGAGATAGAGCCATTTAAAGATCGACGAAGTTGTCCGATTTAAGACATGGCACGGATTTTTTTGAAAACCACGGACCAAGCTCGAAATTTTATGGGAAATTCACTGGTGATATTCATTTTTCGATTAGAAACTTAGTTTTTACGAAAATCGCAAAAGTATCGCCATTAGAGTCAATTTCTTTCTAGTAACTGTGGAATATTTCCATCTCATGCTCGTTCTGATTTTCGGAGAAACTTCGTTTAAGACTCAGATTAAAGGCCAATATATATAATATTACGTGTGCAAATTTCAGCGCTGCAGCTGTAATAGTTTAGGAGATAGAGCCGTTTGAATTAATAATTGTCAGAGCTTGCAAAATGCGAAAAAACAATGCTTTTATTTTAAGGTTCCTGGAGGCCAGATTTCTCATCCGGAAATAAAAAACTTGACTTTTTCTTACACTACAAGAATTTAGAAATACACGCGTGTCTGTAGAATCCATATATGTTATATAGTTTGTGAAAAATATTTATTATTCCGCGTGCAAATTTCAGCGCTCTAGCTCTAATAGTTTAGGAGATAGAGCCATTTAAAGATCGACGAAGTTGTCCGATTTAAGACATGGCACGGATTTTTTTGAAAACCACGGATCAATCTCGAAATTTTATGGGAAATTCACTGGTGATATTCATTTTTCGATTAGAAACTTAGTTTTTAAGAAAATCGCAAAAGTATCGCCATTAGAGTCAATTTCTTCCTAGTAACTGTAGAATATTTCCATCTCATGCTCGTTCTGATTTTCGGAGAAACTTCGTTTAAGACTCAGATTAAAGGCCAATTTATATAATATTACGTGTGCAAATTTCAGCGCTGTAGCTGTAATAGTTTAGGAGATAGAGCCGTTTGAATTAATAATTGTCAGAGCTTGCAAAATGCGAAAAAACAATGCTTTTATTTTAAGGTTCCTGGAGGCCAGATTTCTCATCCGGAAATAAAAAACTTGACTTTTTCTTACACTACAAGAATTTAGAAATACACGCGTGTCTGTAGAATCCATATATGTTATATAGTTTGTGAAAAATATTTATTATTCCGTGTGCAAATTTCAGCGCTCTAGCTCTAATAGTTTAGGAGATAGAGCCATTTAAAGATCGACGAAGTTGTCCGATTTAAGACATGGCACGGATTTTTTTGAAAACCACGGACCAAGCTCGAAATTTTATGGGAAATTCACTGGTGATATTCATTTTTCGATTAGAAACTTAGTTTTTAAGAAAATCGTAAAAGTATCGCCATTAGAGTCAATTTCTTCCTAGTAACTGTAGAATATTTCCATCTCATGCTCGTTCTGATTTTCGGAGAAACTTCGTTTAAGACTCAGATTAAAGGCCAATATATATAATATTACGTGTGCAAATTTCAGCGCTGTAGCTGTAAGAGTTTAGGAGATAGAGCCGTTTGAATTAATAATTGTCAGAGCTTGCAAAATGCGAAAAAACAATGCTTTTATTTTAAGGTTCCTGGAGGCCAGATTTCTCATCCGGAAATAAAAAACCTTGACTTTTTCTTACACTACAAGAATTTAGAAATACACGCGTGTCTGTAGAATCCATATATGTTATATAGTTTGTGAAAAATATTTATTATTCCGTGTGCAAATTTCAGCGCTCTAGCTCTAATAGTTTAGGAGATAGAGCCATTTAAAGATCGACGAAGTTGTCCGATTTAAGACATGGCACGGATTTTTTTGAAAACCACGGACCAAGCTCGAAATTTTATGGGAAATTCACTGGTGATATTCATTTTTCGATTAGAAACTTAGTTTTTAAGAAAATCGCAAAAGTATCGCCATTAGAGTCAATTTCTTCTTAGTAACTGTAGAATATTTCCATCTCATGCTCGTTCTGATTTTCGGAGAAACTTCGTTTAAGACTCAGATTAAAGGCCAATTTATATAATATTACGTGTGCAAATTTCAGCGCTGTAGCTGTAATAGTTTAGGAGATAGAGCCGTTTGAATTAATAATTGTTAGAGCTTGCAAAATGCGAAAAAACAATGCTTTTATTTTAAGGTACCTGGAGGCCAGATTTCTCATCCGGAAATAAAAAACTTGACTTTTTCTTACACTACAAGAATTTAGAAATACACGCGTGTCTGTAGAATCCATATATGTTATATAGTTTGTGAAAAATATTTATTATTCCGTGTGCAAATTTCAGCGCTCTAGCTCTAATAGTTTAGGAGATAGAGCCATTTAAAGATCGACGAAGTTGTCCGATTTAAGACATGGCACGGATTTTTTTGAAAACCACGGATCAAGCTCGAAATTTTATGGGAAATTCACTGGTGATATTCATTTTTCGATTAGAAACTTAGTTTTTAAGAAAATCGCAAAAGTATAGCCATTAGAGTCAATTTCTTCCTAGTTACTGTAGAATATTTCCATCTCATGCTCGTTCTGATTTTCGGAGAAACTTCGTTTAAGACTCAGATTAAAGGCCAATTTATATAATATTACGTGTGCAAATTTCAGCGCTGTAGCTGTAATAGTTTAGGAGATAGAGCCGTTTGAATTAATAATTGTCAGAGCTTGCAAAATGCGAAAAAACAATGCTTTTATTTTAAGGTTCCTGGAGGCCAGATTTCTCATCCGGAAATAAAAAACTTGACTTTTTCTAACACTACAATAATTTAGAAATACACGCGTGTCTGTAGAATCCATATATGTTATATAGTTTGTGAAAAATATTTATTATTCCGTGTGCAAATTTCAGCGCTTTAGCGCTAATAGTTTAGGAGATAGAGCCATTTAAAGATCGACGAAGTTGTCCGATTTAAGACATGGCACGGATTTTTTTGAAAACCACGGATCAAGCTCGAAATTTTATGGGAAATTCACTGGTGATATTCATTTTTCGATTAGAAACTTAGTTTTTAAGAAAATCGCAAAAGTATCGCCATTAGAGTCAATTTCTTCCTAGTAACTGTAGAATATTTCCATCTCATGCTCGTTCTGATTTTCGGAGAAACTTCGTTTAAGACTCAGATTAAAGGCCAATTTATATAATATTACGTGTGCAAATTTCAGCGCTGTAGCTGTAATAGTTTAGGAGATAGAGCCGTTTGAATTAATAATTGTCAGAGCTTGCAAAATGCGAAAAAACAATGCTTTTATTTTAAGGTTCCTGGAGGCCAGATTTCTCATCCGGAAATAAAAAACTTGACTTTTTCTTACACTACAAGAATTTAGAAATACACGCGTGTCTGTAGAATCCATATATGTTATAGAGTTTTTGAAAAATATTTATTATTCCGCGTGCAAATTTCAGCGCTCTAGCTCTAATAGTTTAGGAGATAGAGCCATTTAAAGATCGACGAAGTTGTCCGATTTTAGTCATGGCACGGATTTTTTTGAAAACCACGGATCAAGCTCGAAATTTTATGGGAAATTCACTGGTGATATTCATTTTTCGATTAGAAACTTAGTTTTTAAGAAAATCGCAAAAGTATCGCCATTAGAGTCAATTTCTTCCTAGTAACTGTAGAATATTTCCATCTCATGCTCGTTCTGATTTTCGGAGAAACTTCGTTTAAGACTCAGATTAAAGGCCAATTTATATAATATTACATGTGCAAATTTCAGCGCTGTAGCTGTAATAGTTTAGGAGATAGAGCCGTTTGAATTAATAATTGTCAGAGCTTGCAAAATGCGAAAAAACAATGCTTTTATTTTAAGGTTCCTGGAGGCCAGATTTCTCATCCGGAAATAAAAAACTTGACTTTTTCTAACACTACAATAATTTAGAAATACACGCGTGTCTGTAGAATCCATATACGTTATATAGTTTGTGAAAAATATTTATTATTCCGTGTGCAAATTTCAGCGCTTTAGCGCTAATAGTTTAGGAGATAGAGCCATTTAAAGATCGACGAAGTTGTCCGATTTAAGACATGGCACGGATTTTTTTGAAAACCACGGATCAAGCTCGAAATTTTATGGGAAATTCACTGGTGATATTCATTTTTCGATTAGAAACTTAGTTTTTAAGAAAATCGCAAAAGTATCGCCATTAGAGTCAATTTCTTCCTAGTAACTGTAGAATATTTCCATCTCATGCTCGTTCTGATTTTCGGAGAAACTTCGTTTAAGACTCAGATTAAAGGCCAATTTATATAATATTACGTGTGCAAATTTCAGCGCTGTAGCTGTAATAGTTTAGGAGATAGAGCCGTTTGAATTAATAATTGTCAGAGCTTGCAAAATGCGAAAAAACAATGCTTTTATTTTAAGGTTCCTGGAGGCCAGATTTCTCATCCGGAAATAAAAAACGACTTTTTCTACACTACAAGAATTTAGAAATACACGCGTGTCTGTGGAATCCATATATGTTATATAGTTTGTGAAAAATATTTATTATTCCGTGTGCAAATTTCAGCGCTCTAGCTCTAATAGTTTAGGAGATAGAGCCATTTAAAGATCGACGAAGTTGTCCGATTTAAGACATGGCACGGATTTTTTTGAAAACCACGGACCAAGCTCGAAATTTTATGGGAAATTCACTGGTGATATTCATTTTTCGATTAGAAACTTAGTTTTTAAGAAAATCGCAAAAATATCGCCATTAGAGTCAATTTCTTCCTAGTAACTGTAGAATATTTCCATCTCATGCTCGTTCTGATTTTCGGAGAAACTTCGTTTAAGACTCAGATTAAAGGCCAATTTATATAATATTACGTGTGCAATTTTCAGCGCTGTAGCTGTAATAGTTTAGGAGATAGAGCCGTTTGAATTAATAATTGTCAGAGCTTGCAAAATGCGAAAAAACAATGCTTTTATTTTAAGGTTCCTGGAGGCCAGATTTCCCATCCGGAAATAAAAAACTTGACTTTTTCTTACACTACAAGAATTTAGAAATACACGCGTGTCTGTAGAATCCATATATGTTATATAGTTTGTGAAAAATATTTATTATTCCGTGTGCTAATTTCAGCGCTCTAGCTCTAATAGTTTAGGAGATAGAGCCATTTAAAGATCGACGAAGTTGTCCGATTTAAGACATGGCACGGATTTTTTTGAAAACCACGGACCAAGCTCGAAATTTTATGGGAAATTCACTGGTGATATTCATTTTTCGATTAGAAACTTAGTTTTTAAGAAAATCGCAAAAGTATCGCCATTAGAGTCAATTTCTTCCTAGTAACTGTAGAATATTTCCATCTCATGCTCGTTCTGATTTTCGGAGAAACTTCGTTTAAGACTCAGATTAAAGGCCAATTTATATAATATTACGTGTGCAAATTTCAGCGCTGTAGCTGTAATAGTTTAGGAGATAGAGCCGTTTGAATTAATAATTGTCAGAGCTTGCAAAATGCGAAAAAACAATGCTTTTATTTTAAGGTTCCTGGAGGCCAGATTTCTCATCCGGAAATAAAAAACCTTGACTTTTTCTTACACTACAAGAATTTAGAAATACACGCGTGTCTGTAGAATACATATATGTTATATAGTTTGTGAAAAATATTTATTATTCCGTGTGCAAATTTCAGCGCTCTAGCTCTAATAGTTTAGGAGATAGAGCCATTTAAAGATCGACGAAGTTGTCCGATTTAAGACATGGCACGGATTTTTTTGAAAACCACGGACCAAGCTCGAAATTTTATGGGAAATTCACTGGTGATATTCATTTTTCGATTAGAAACTTAGTTTTTAAGAAAATCGCGAAAGTATCGCCATTAGAGTCAATTTCTTCTTAGTAACTGTAGAATATTTCCATCTCATGCTCGTTCTGATTTTCGGAGAAACTTCGTTTAAGACTCAGATTAAAGGCCAATTTATATAATATTACGTGTGCAAATTTCAGCGCTGTAGCTGTTATAGTTTAGGAGATAGAGCCGTTTGAATTAATAATTGTCAGAGCTTGCAAAATGCGAAAAAACAATGCTTTTATTTTAAGGTTCCTTGAGGCCAGATTTCTCATCCGGAAATAAAAAACTTGACTTTTTCTTACACTACAAGAATTTAGAAATACACGCGTGTCTGTAGAATCCATATATGTTATAGAGTTTGTGAAAAATATTTATTATTCCGCGTGCAAATTTCAGCGCCCTAGCTCTAATAGTTTAGAAGATAGAGCCATTTAAAGATCGACGAAGTTGTCCGATTTAAGACATGGCACGGATTTTTTTGAAAACCACGGACCAAGCTCGAAATTTTATGGGAAATTCACTGGTGATATTCATTTTTCGATTAGAAACTTAGTTTTTAAGAAAATCGCAAAAGTATCGCCATTAGAGTCAATTTCTTCCTAGTAACTGTAGAATATTTCCATCTCATGCTCGTTCTGATTTTCGGAGAAACTTCGTTTAAGACTCAGATTAAAGGCCAATTTATATAATATTACGTGTGCAAATTTCAGCGCTGTAGCTGTAATAGTTTAGGAGATAGAGCCGTTTGAATTAATAATTGTCAGAGCAGACAAAATGCGAAAAAACAATGCTTTTATTTTAAGGTTCCTGGAGGCCAGATTTCTCATCCGGAAATAAAAAACTTGACTTTTTCTTACACTACAAGAATTTAGAAATACACGCGTGTCTGTAGAATCCATATATGTTATATAGTTTGTGAAAAATATTTATTATTCCGTGTGCAAATTTCAGCGCTCTAGCTCTAATAGTTTAGGAGATAGAGCCATTTAAAGATCGACGAAGTTGTCCGATTTAAGACATGGCACGGATTTTTTTGAAAACCACGGACCAAGCTTGAAATTTTATGGGAAATTCACTGGTGATATTCATTTTTCGATTAGAAACTTAGTTTTTAAGAAAATCGCAAAAGTATCGCCATTAGAGTCAATTTCTTCTTAGTAACTGTAGAATATTTCCATCTCATGCTCGTTCTGATTTTCGGAGAAACTTCGTTTAAGACTCAGATTAAAGGCCAATTTATATAATATTACGTGTGCAAATTTCAGCGCTGTAGCTGTAATAGTTTAGGAGATAGAGCCGTTTGAATTAATAATTGTCAGAGCTTGCAAAATGCGAAAAAACAATGCTTTTATTTTAAGGTTCCTGGAGGCCAGATTTCTCATCCGGAAATAAAAAACTTGACTTTTTCTTACACTACAAGAATTTAGAAATACACGCGTGTCTGTAGAATCCATATATGTTATATAGTTTGTGAAAAATATTTATTATTCCGTGTGCAAATTTCAGCGCTTTAGCGCTAATAGTTTAGGAGATAGAGCCATTTAAAGATCGACGAAGTTGTCCGATTTAAGACATGGCACGGATTTTTTTGAAAACCACGGATCAAGCTCGAAATTTTATGGGAAATTCACTGGTGATATTCATTTTTCGATTAGAAACTTAGTTTTTAAGAAAATCGCAAAAGTATCGCCATTAGAGTCAATTTCTTCCTAGTAACTGTAGAATATTTCCATCTCATGCTCGTTCTGATTTTCGGAGAAACTTCGTTTAAGACTCAGATTAAAGGCCAATTTATATAATATTACGTGTGCAAATTTCAGCGCTGTAGCTGTAATAGTTTAGGAGATAGAGCCGTTTGAATTAATAATTGTCAGAGCTTGCAAAATGCGAAAAAACAATGCTTTTATTTTAAGGTTCCTGGAGGCCAGATTTCTCATCCCGAAATAAAAAACTTGACTTTTTCTTACACTACAAGAATTTAGAAATACACGCGTGTCTGTAGAATCCATATATGTTATAGAGTTTGTGAAAAATATTTATTATTCCGCGTGCAAATTTCAGCGCTCTAGCTCTAATAGTTTAGGAGATAGAGCCATTTAAAGATCGACGAAGTTGTCCGATTTAAGACATGGCACGGATTTTTTTGAAAACCACGGATCAATCTCGAAATTTTATGGGAAATTCACTGGTGATATTCATTTTTCGATTAGAAACTTAGTTTTAAGAAAATCGCAAAAGTATCGCCATTAGAGTCAATTTCTTCCTAGTAACTGTAGAATATTTCCATCTCATGCTCGTTCTGATTTTCGGAGAAACTTCGTTTAAGACTCAGATTAAAGGCCAATTTATATAATATTACGTGTGCAAATTTCAGCGCTGTAGCTGTAATAGTTTAGGAGATAGAGCCGTTTGAATTAATAATTGTCAGAGCTTGCAAAATGCGAAAAAACAATGCTTTTATTTTAAGGTTCCTGGAGGCCAGATTTCTCATCCGGAAATAAAAAACTTGACTTTTTCTTACACTACAAGAATTTAGAAATACACGCGTGTCTGTAGAATCCATATATGTTATATAGTTTGTGAAAAATATTTATTATTCCGTGTGCAAATTTCAACGCTCTAGCTCTAATAGTTTAGGAGATAGAGCCATTTAAAGATCGACGAAGTTGTCCGATTTAAGACATGGCACGTATTTTTTTGAAAACCACGGACCAAGCTCGAAATTTTATGGGAAATTCACTGGTGATATTCATTTTTCGATTAGAAACTGAGTTTTTAAGAAAATCGCAAAAGTATCGCCATTAGAGTCAATTTCTTCTTAGTAACTGTAGAATATATCCATCTCACGCTCGTTCTGATTTTCGGAGTAACTTCGTTTAAGACTCAGATTAAAGGCCAATATATATAATATTACGTGTGCAAATTTCAGCGCTGTAGCTGTAATAGTTTAGGAGATAGAGCCGTTTGAATTAATAATTGTCAGAGCTTGCAAAATGTGAAAAAACAATGCTTTTATTTTAAGGTTCCTGGAGGCCAGATTTCTCATCCCGAAATAAAAAACTTGACTTTTTCTTACACTACAAGAATTTAGAAATACACGCGTGTCTGTAGAATCCATATATGTTATATAGTTTGTGAAAAATATTTATTATTCCGCGTGCAAATTTCAGCGCTCTAGCTCTAATAGTTTAGGAGATAGAGCCATTTAAGATCGACGAAGTTGTCCGATTTAAGACATGGCACGGATTTTTTTGAAAACCACGGATCAATCTCGAAATTTTATGGGAAATTCACTGGTGATATTCATTTTTCGATTAGAAACTTAGTTTTTAAGAAAATCGCAAAAGTATCGCCATTAGAGTCAATTTCTTCCTAGTAACTGTAGAATATTTCCATCTCATGCTCGTTCTGATTTTCGGAGAAACTTCGTTTAAGACTCAGATTAAAGGCCAATTTATATAATATTACGTGTGCAAATTTCAGCGCTGTAGCTGTAATAGTTTAGGAGATAGAGCCGTTTGAATTAATAATTGTCAGAGCTTGCAAAATGCGAAAAAACAATGCTTTTATTTTAAGGTTCCTGGAGGCCAGATTTCTCATCCGGAAATAAAAAACCTTGACTTTTTCTTACACTACAAGAATTTAGAAATACACGCGTGTCTGTAGAATCCATATATGTTATATAGTTTGTGAAAAATATTTATTATTCCGTGTGCAAATTTCAGCGCTCTAGCTCTAATAGTTTAGGAGATAGAGCCATTTAAAGATCGACGAAGTTGTCCGATTTAAGACATGGCACGGATTTTTTTGAAAACCACGGATCAAGCTCGAAATTTTATGGGAAATTCACTGGTGATATTCATTTTTCGATTAGAAACTTAGTTTTTAAGAAAATCGCAAAAGTATCGCCATTAGAGTCAATTTCTTCCTAGTTACTGAAAAATATTTCCATCTCATGCTCGTTCTGATTTTCGGAGAAACTTCGTTTAAGACTCAGATTAAAGGCCAATTTATATAATATTACGTGTGCAAATTTCAGCGCTGTAGCTGTAATAGTTTAGGAGATAGAGCCGTTTGAATTAATAATTGTCAGAGCTTGCAAAATGCGAAAAAACAATGCTTTTATTTTAAGGTTCCTGGAGGCCAGATTTCTCATCCGGAATTAAAAAACTTGACTTTTTCTTACACTACAAGAATTTAGAAATACACGCGTGTCTGTAGAATCCATATATGTTATATAGTTTGTGAAAAATATTTATTATTCCGTGTGCAAATTTCAGCGCTCTAGCTCTAATAGTTTAGGAGATAGAGCCATTTAAAGATCGACGAAGTTGTCCGATTTAAGACATGGCACGGATTTTTTTGAAAACCACGGACCAAGCTCGAAATTTTATGGGAAATTCACTGGTGATATTCATTTTTCGATTAGAAACTTAGTTTTTACGAAAATCGCAAAAGTATCGCCATTAGAGTCAATTTCTTTCTAGTAACTGTGGAATATTTCCATCTCATGCTCGTTCTGATTTTCGGAGAAACCTCGTTTAAGACTCAGATTAAAGGCCAATATATATAATATTACGTGTGCAAATTTCAGCGCTGTAGCTGTAATAGTTTAGGAGATAGAGCCGTTTGAATTAATAATTGTCAGAGCTTGCAAAATGCGAAAAAACAATGCTTTTATTTTAAGGTTCCTGGAGGCCAGATTTCTCATCCGGAAATAAAAAACTTGACTTTTTCTTACACTACAAGAATTTAGAAATACACGCGTGTCTGTAGAATCCATATATGTTATATAGTTTGTGAAAAATATTTATTATTCCGCGTGCAAATTTCAGCGCTCTAGCTCTAATAGTTTAGGAGATAGAGCCATTTAAAGATCGACGAAGTTGTCCGATTTAAGACATGGCACGGATTTTTTTGAAAACCACGGATCAATCTCGAAATTTTATGGGAAATTCACTGGTGATATTCATTTTTCGATTAGAAACTTAGTTTTTAAGAAAATCGCAAAAGTATCGCCATTAGAGTCAATTTCTTCCTAGTAACTGTAGAATATTTCCATCTCATGCTCGTTCTGATTTTCGGAGAAACTTCGTTTAAGACTCAGATTAAAGGCCAATATATATAATATTACGTGTGCAAATTTCAGCGCTGTAGCTGTAAGAGTTTAGGAGATAGAGCCGTTTGAATTAATAATTGTCAGAGCTTGCAAAATGCGAAAAAACAATGCTTTTATTTTAAGGTTCCTGGAGGCCAGATTTCTCATCCGGAAATAAAAAACCTTGACTTTTTCTTACACTACAAGAATTTAGAAATACACGCGTGTCTGTAGAATCCATATATGTTATATAGTTTGTGAAAAATATTTATTATTCCGTGTGCAAATTTCAGCGCTCTAGCTCTAATAGTTTAGGAGATAGAGCCATTTAAAGATCGACGAAGTTGTCCGATTTAAGACATGGCACGGATTTTTTTGAAAACCACGGACCAAGCTCGAAATTTTATGGGAAATTCACTGGTGATATTCATTTTTCGATTAGAAACTTAGTTTTTAAGAAAATCGCACAAGTATCGCCATTAGAGTCAATTTCTTCCTAGTAACTGTAGAATATTTCCATCTCATGCTCGTTCTGATTTTCGGAGAAACTTCGTTTAAGACTCAGATTAAAGGCCAATTTATATAATATTACGTGTGAAAATTTCAGCGCTGTAGCTGTGATAGTTTAGGAGATAGAGCCGTTTGAATTAATAATTGTCAGAGCTTGCAAAATGCGAAAAAACAATGCTTTTATTTTAAGGTTCCTGGAGGCCAGATTTCTCATCCGGAAATAAAAAACTTGACTTTTTCTTACACTACAAGAATTTAGAAATACACGCGTGTCTGTAGAATCCATATATGTTATATAGTTTGTGAAAAATATTTATTATTCCGTGTGCAAATTTCAGCGCTCTAGCTCTAATAGTTTAGGAGATAGAGCCATTTAAAGATCGACGAAGTTGTCCGATTTAAGACATGGCACGGATTTTTTTGAAAACCACGGACCAAGCTCGAAATTTTATGGGAAATTCACTGGTGATATTCATTTTTCGATTAGAAATATAGTTTTTAAGAAAATCGCAAAAGTATCGCCATTAGAGTCAATTTCTTCCTAGTAACTGTAGAATATTACCATCTCATGCTCGTTCTGATTTTCGGAGAAACTTCGTTTAAGACTCAGATTAAAGGCCTATATATATAATATTACGTGTGCAAATTTCAGCGCTGTAGCTGTAATAGTTTAGGAGATAGAGCCGTTTGAATTAATAATTGTCAGAGCTTGCAAAATGCGAAAAAACAATGCTTTTATTTTAAGGTTCCTGGAGGCCAGATTTCTCATCCGGAAATAAAAAACTTGACTTTTTCTTACACTACAAGAATTTAGAAATACACGCGTGTCTGTAGAATCCATATATGTTATAGAGTTTGTGGAAAATATTTAATATTCCGCGTGCAAATTTCAGCGCTCTAGCTCTAATAGTTTAGGAGATAGAGCCATTTAAAGATCGACGAAGTTGTCTGATTTAAGACATGGCACGGATTTTTTTGAAAACCACGGACCAAGCTCGAAATTTTATGGGAAATTCACTGGTGATATTCATTTTTCTATTAGAAACTTAGTTTTTAAGAAAATCGCAATAGTATCGCCATTAGAGTCAATTTCTTCTTAGTAACTGTAGAATATTTCCATCTCATGCTCGTTCTGATTTTCGGAAAAACTTCGTTTAAGACTCAGATTAAAGGCCAATTTATATAATATTACGTGTGCAAATTTCAGCGCTGTAGCTGTAATAGTTTAGGAGATAGAGCCGTTTGAATTAATAATTGTCAGAGCTTGCAAAATGCGAAAAAACAATGCATTTATTTTAAGGTTCCTGGAGGCCAGATTTCTTATCCGGAAATAAAAAACTTGACTTTTTCTTACACTACAAGAATTTAGAAATACACGCGTGTCTGTAGAATCCATATATGTTATATAGTTTGTGAAAAATATTTATTATTCCGTGTGCAAATTTCAGCGCTCTAGCTCTAATAGTTTAGGAGATAGAGCCATTTAAAGATCGACGAAGTTGTCCGATTTAAGACATGGCACGGATTTTTTTGAAAACCACGGATCAAGCTCGAAATTTTATGGGAAATTCACTGGTGATATTCATTTTTCGATTAGAAACTTAGTTTTTAAGAAAATCGCAAAAGTATCGCCATTAGAGTCAATTTCTTCCTAGTAACTGTAGAATATTTCCATCTCATGCTCGTTCTGATTTTCGGAGAAACTTCGTTTAAGACTCAGATTAAAGGCCAATTTATATAATATTACGTGTGCAAATTTCAGCGCTGTAGCTGTAATAGTTTAGGAGATAGAGCCGTTTGAATTAATAATTGTCAGAGCTTGCAAAATGCGAAAAAACAATGCTTTTATTTTAAGGTTCCTGGAGGCCAGATTTCTCATCCCGAAATAAAAAACTTGACTTTTTCTTACACTACAAGAATTTAGAAATACACGCGTGTCTGTAGAATCCATATATGTTATAGAGTTTGTGAAAAATATTTATTATTCCGCGTGCAAATTTCAGCGCTCTAGCTCTAATAGTTTAGGAGATAGAGCCATTTAAAGATCGACGAAGTTGTCCGATTTAAGACATGGCACGGATTTTTTTGAAAACCACGGACCAAGCTCGAAATTTTATGGGAAATTCACTGGTGATATTCATTTTTCGATTAGAAATATAGTTTTTAAGAAAATCGCAAAAGTATCGCCATTAGAGTCAATTTCTTCTTAGTAACTGTAGAATATTTCCATCTCATGCTCGTTCTGATTTTCGGAGAAACTTCGTTTAAGACTCAGATTAAAGGCCAATTTATATAATATTACGTGTGCAAATTTCAGCGCTGTAGCTGTAATAGTTTAGGAGATAGAGCCGTTTGAATTAATAATTGTCAGAGCTTGCAAAATGCGAAAAAACAATGCATTTATTTTAAGGTTCCTGGAGGCCAGATTTCTTATCCGGAAATAAAAAACTTGACTTTTTCTTACACTACAAGAATTTAGAAATACACGCGTGTCTGTAGAATCCATATATGTTATATAGTTTGTGAAAAATATTTATTATTCCGTGTGCAAATTTCAGCGCTCTAGCTCTAATAGTTTAGGAGATAGAGCCATTTAAAGATCGACGAAGTTGTCCGATTTAAGACATGGCACGGATTTTTTTGAAAACCACGGACCAAGCTCGAAATTTTATGGGAAATTCACTGGTGATATTCATTTTTCGATTAGAAACTTAGTTTTTAAGAAAATCGTAAAAGTATCGCCATTAGAGTCAATTTCTTCCTAGTAACTGTAGAATATTTCCATCTCATGCTCGTTCTGATTTTCGGAGAAACTTCGTTTAAGACTCAGATTAAAGGCCAATATATATAATATTACGTGTGCAAATTTCAGCGCTGTAGCTGTAATAGTTTAGGAGATAGAGCCGTTTGAATTAATAATTGTCAGAGCTTGCAAAATGCGAAAAAACAATGCTTTTATTTTAAGGTTCCTGGAGGCCAGATTTCTCATCCGGAAATAAAAAACTTGACTTTTTCTTACACTACAAGAATTTAGAAATACACGCGTGTCTGTAGAATCCATATATGTTATAGAGTTTGTGAAAAATATTTAATATTCCGCGTGCAAATTTCAGCGCTCTAGCTCTAATAGTTTAGGAGATAGAGCCATTTAAAGATCGACGAAGTTGTCCGATTTAAGACATGGCACGGATTTTTTTGAAAACCACGGATCAAGCTCGAAATTTTATGGGAAATTCACTGGTGATATTCATTTTTCGATTATAAACTTAGTTTTTAAGAAAATCGCAAAAGTATCGCCATTAGAGTCAATTTCTTCCTAGTAACTGTAGAATATTTCTATCTCATGCTCGTTCTGATTTTCGGAGAAACTTCGTTTAAGACTCAGATTAAAGGCCAATTTATATAATATTACTTGTGCAAATTTCAGCGCTGTAGCTCTGATAGTTTAGGAGATAGAGCCGTTTGAATTAATAATTGTCAGAGCTTGCAAAATGCGAAAAAACAATGCTTTTATTTTAAGGTTCCTGGAGGCCAGATTTCTCATCCGGAAATAAAAAACTTGACTTTTTCTTACACTACAAGAATTTAGAAATACACGCGTGTCTGTAGAATCCATATATGTTATATAGTTAGTGAAAAATATTTATTATACCGTGTGCAAATTTCAGCGCTCTAGCTCTAATAGTTTAGGAGATAGAGCCATTTAAAGATCGACGAAGTTGTCCGATTTAAGACATGGCACGGATTTTTTTGAAAACCACGGATCAAGCTCGAAATTTTATGGGAAATTCACTGGTGATATTCATTTTTCGATTAGAAACTTAGTTTTTAAGAAAATCGCAAAAGTATCGCCATTAGAGTCAATTTCTTCCTAGTAACTGTAGAATATTTCCATCTCATGCTCGTTCTGATTTTCGGAGAAACTTCGTTTAAGACTCAGATTAAAGGCCAATTTATATAATATTACGTGTGCAAATTTCAGCGCTGTAGCTGTAATAGTTTAGGAGATAGAGCCGTTTGAATTAATAATTGTCAGAGCTTGCAAAATGCGAAAAAACAATGCTTTTATTTTAAGGTTCCTGGAGGCCAGATTTCTCATCCCGAAATAAAAAACTTGACTTTTTCTTACACTACAAGAATTTAGAAATACACGCGTGTCTGTAGAATCCATATATGTTATAGAGTTTGTGAAAAATATTTATTATTCCGCGTGCAAATTTCAGCGCTCTAGCTCTAATAGTTTAGGAGATAGAGCCATTTAAAGATCGACGAAGTTGTCCGATTTTAAACATGGCACGGATTTTTTTGAAAACCACGGACCAAGCTCGAAATTTTATGGGAAATTCACTGGTGATATTCATTTTTCGATTAGAAACTTAGTTTTTAAGAAAATCGTAAAAGTATCGCCATTAGAGTCAATTTCTTCCTAGTATCTGTAGAATATTTCCATCTCATGCTCGTTCTGATTTTCGGAGAAACTTCGTTTAAGACTCAGATTAAAGGCCAATATATATAATATTACGTGTGCAAATTTCAGCGCTGTAGCTGTAATAGTTTAGGAGATAGAGCCGTTTGAATTAATAATTGTCAGAGCTTGCAAAATGCGAAAAAACAATGCTTTTATTTTAAGGTTCCTTGAGGCCAGATTTCTCATCCGGAAATAAAAAACTTGACTTTTTCTTACAATACAAGAATTTAGAAATACACGCGTGTCTGTAGAATCCATATATGTTATATAGTTTGTGAAAAATATTTATTATTCCGTGTGCAAATTTCAGCGCTCTAGCTCTAATAGTTTAGGAGATAGAGCCATTTAAAGATCGACGAAGTTGTCCGATTTAAGACATGGCACGGATTTTTTTGAAAACCACGGATCAAGCTCGAAATTTTATGGGAAATTCACTGGTGATATTCATTTTTCGATTAGAAACTTAGTTTTTAAGAAAATCGCAAAAGTATCGCCATTAGAGTCAATTTCTTCCTAGTAACTGTAGAATATTTCCATCTCATGCTCGTTCTGATTTTCGGAGAAACTTCGTTTAAGACTCAGATTAAAGGCCAATTTATATAATATTACGTGTGCAAATTTCAGCGCTGTAGCTGTAATAGTTTAGGAGATAGAGCCGTTAGAATTAATAATTGTCAGAGCTTGCAAAATGCGAAAAAACAATGCTTTTATTTTAAGGTTCCTGGAGGCCAGATTTCTCATCCCGAAATAAAAAACTTGACTTTTTCTTACACTACAAGAATTTAGAAATACACGCGTGTCTGTAGAATCCATATATGTTATAGAGTTTGTGAAAAATATTTATTATTCCGCGTGCAAATTTCAGCGCTCTAGCTCTAATAGTTTAGGAGATAGAGCCATTTAAAGATCGACGAAGTTGTCCGATTTAAGACATGGCACGGATTTTTTTGAAAACGACGGATCAAGCTCGAAATTTTATGGGAAATTCACTGGTGATATTCATTTTTCGATTATAAACTTAGTTTTTAAGAAAATCGCAAAAGTATCGCCATTAGAGTCAATTTCTTCCTAGTAACTGTAGAATATTTCTATCTCATGCTCGTTCTGATTTTCGTAGAAACTTCGTTTAAGACTCAGATTAAAGGCCAATTTATATAATATTACTTGTGCAAATTTCAGCGCTGTAGCTCTGATAGTTTAGGAGATAGAGCCGTTTGAATTAATAATTGTCAGAGCTTGCAAAATGCGAAAAAACAATGCTTTTATTTTAAGGTTCCTGGAGGCCAGATTTCTCATCCGGAAATAAAAAACTTGACTTTTTCTTACACTACAAGAATTTAGAAATACACGCGTGTCTGTAGAATCCATATATGTTATATAGTTAGTGAAAAATATTTATTATACCGTGTGCAAATTTCAGCGCTCTAGCTCTAATAGTTTAAGAGATAGAGCCATTTAAAGATCGACGAAGTTGTCCGATTTAAGACATGGCACGGATTTTTTTGAAAACCACGGATCAAGCTCGAAATTTTATGGGAAATTCACTGGTGATATTCATTTTTCGATTAGAAACTTAGTTTTTAAGAAAATCGCAAAAGTATCGCCATTAGAGTCAATTTCTTCCTAGTAACTGTAGAATATTTCCATCTCATGCTCGTTCTGATTTTCGGAGAAACTTCGTTTAAGACTCAGATTAAAGGCCAATTTATATAATATTACGTGTGCAAATTTCAGCGCTGTAGCTGTAATAGTTTAGGAGATAGAGCCGTTTGAATTAATAATTGTCAGAGCTTGCAAAATGCGAAAAAACAATGCTTTTATTTTAAGGTTCCTGGAGGCCAGATTTCTCATCCCGAAATAAAAAACTTGACTTTTTCTTACACTACAAGAATTTAGAAATACACGCGTGTCTGTAGAATCCATATATGTTATAGAGTTTGTGAAAAATATTTATTATTCCGCGTGCAAATTTCAGCGCTCTAGCTCTAATAGTTTAGGAGATAGAGCCATTTAAAGATCGACGAAGTTGTCCGATTTAAGACATGGCACGGATTTTTTTGAAAACCACGGATCAAGCTCGAAATTTTATGGGAAATTCACTGGTGATATTCATTTTTCGATTAGAAACTTAGTTTTTAAGAATATCGCAAAAGTATCGCCATTAGAGTCAATTTCTTCCTAGTAACTGTAGAATATTTCCATCTCATGCTCGTTCTGATTTTCGGAGAAACTTCGTTTAAGACTCAGATTAAAGGCCAATTTATATAATATTACGTGTGCAAATTTCAGCGCTGTAGCTGTGATAGTTTAGGAGATAGAGCCGTTTGAATTAATAATTGTCAGAGCTTGCAAAATGCGAAAAAACAATGCTTTTATTTTAAGGTTCCTGGAGGCCAGATTTCTCATCCGGAAATAAAAAACTTGACTTTTTCTTACACTACAAGAATTTAGAAATACACGCGTGTCTGTAGAATCCATATATGTTATATAGTTTGTGAAAAATATTTATTATTCCGTGTGCAAATTTCAGCGCTCTAGCTCTAATAGTTTAGGAGATAGAGCCATTTAAAGATCGACGAAGTTGTCCGATTTAAGACATGGCACGGATTTTTTTGAAAACCACGGACCAAGCTCGAAATTTTATGGGAAATTCACTGGTGATATTCATTTTTCGATTAGAAATATAGTTTTTAAGAAAATCGCAAAAGTATCGCCATTAGAGTCAATTTCTTCTTAGTAACTGTAGAATATTTCCATCTCATGCTCGTTCTGATTTTCGGAGAAACTTCGTTTAAGACTCAGATTAAAGGCCAATTTATATAATATTACGTGTGCAAATTTCAGCGCTGTAGCTGTAATAGTTTAGGAGATAGAGCCGTTTGAATTAATAATTGTCAGAGCTTGCATAATGCGAAAAAACAATGCATTTATTTTAAGGTTCCTGGAGGCCAGATTTCTTATCCGGAAATAAAAAACTTGACTTTTTCTTACACTACAAGAATTTAGAAATACACGCGTGTCTGTAGAATCCATATATGTTATATAGTTTGTGAAAAATATTTATTATTCCGTGTGCAAATTTCAGCGCTCTAGCTCTAATAGTTTAGGAGATAGAGCCATTTAAAATCGACGAAGTTGTCCGATTTAAGACATGGCACGGATTTTTTTGAAAACCACGGACCAAGCTCGAAATTTTATGGGAAATTCACTGGTGATATTCATTTTTCGATTAGAAACTTAGTTTTTAAGAAAATCGTAAAAGTATCGCCATTAGAGTCAATTTCTTCCTAGTATCTGTAGAATATTTCCATCTCATGCTCGTTCTGATTTTCGGAGAAACTTCGTTTAAGACTCAGATTAAAGGCCAATATATATAATATTACGTGTGCAAATTTCAGCGCTGTAGCTGTAATAGTTTAGGAGATAGAGCCGTTTGAATTAATAATTGTCAGAGCTTGCAAAATGCGAAAAAACAATGCTTTTATTTTAAGGTTCCTGGAGGCCAGATTTCTCATCCCGAAATAAAAAACTTGACTTTTTCTTACACTACAAGAATTTAGAAATACACGCGTGTCTGTAGAATCCATATATGTTATATAGTTTGTGAAAAATATTTATTATTCCGTGTGCAAATTTCAGCGCTCTAGCTCTAATAGTTTAGGAGATAGAGCCATTTAAAGATCGACGAAGTTGTCCGATTTAAGACATGGCACGGATTTTTTTGAAAACCACGGACCAAGCTCGAAATTTTATGGGAAATTCACTGGTGATATTCATTTTTCGATTAGAAACTTAGTTTTTAAGAAAATCGCGAAAGTATCGCCATTAGAGTCAATTTCTTCTTAGTAACTGTAGAATATTTCCATCTCATGCTCGTTCTGATTTTCGGAGAAACTTCGTTTAAGACTCAGATTAAAGGCCAATTTATATAATATTACGTGTGCAAATTTCAGCGCTGTAGCTGTTATAGTTTAGGAGATAGAGCCGTTTGAATTAATAATTGTCAGAGCTTGCAAAATGCGAAAAAACAATGCTTTTATTTTAAGGTTCCTTGAGGCCAGATTTCTCATCCGGAAATAAAAAACTTGACTTTTTCTTACAATACAAGAATTTAGAAATACACGCGTGTCTGTAGAATCCATATATGTTATATAGTTTGTGAAAAATATTTATTATTCCGTGTGCAAATTTCAGCGCTCTAGCTCTAATAGTTTAGGAGATAGAGCCATTTAAAGATCGACGAAGTTGTCCGATTTAAGACATGCCACGGATTTTTTGAAAACCACGGATCAAGCTCGAAATTTTATGGGAAATTCACTGGTGATATTCATTTTTCGATTAGAAACTTAGTTTTTAAGAAAATCGCAAAAGTATCGCCATTAGAGTCAATTTCTTCCTAGTAACTGTAGAATATTTCCATCTCATGCTCGTTCTGATTTTCGGAGAAACTTCGTTTAAGACTCAGATTAAAGGCCAATTTATATAATATTACGTGTGCAAATTTCAGCGCTGTAGCTGTAATAGTTTAGGAGATAGAGCCGTTTGAATTAATAATTGTCAGAGCTTGCAAAATGCGAAAAAACAATGCATTTATTTTAAGGTTCCTGGAGGCCAGATTTCTTATCCGGAAATAAAAAACTTGACTTTTTCTTACACTACAAGAATTTAGAAATACACGCGTGTCTGTAGAATCCATATATGTTATATAGTTTGTGAAAAATATTTATTATTCCGTGTGCAAATTTCAGCGCTCTAGCTCTAATAGTTTAGGAGATAGAGCCATTTAAAATCGACGAAGTTGTCCGATTTAAGACATGGCACGGATTTTTTTGAAAACCACGGACCAAGCTCGAAATTTTATGGGAAATTCACTGGTGATATTCATTTTTCGATTAGAAACTTAGTTTTTAAGAAAATCGTAAAAGTATCGCCATTAGAGTCAATTTCTTCCTAGTATCTGTAGAATATTTCCATCTCATGCTCGTTCTGATTTTCGGAGAAACTTCGTTTAAGACTCAGATTAAAGGCCAATATATATAATATTACGTGTGCAAATTTCAGCGCTGTAGCTGTAATAGTTTAGGAGATAGAGCCGTTTGAATTAATAATTGTCAGAGCTTGCAAAATGCGAAAAAACAATGCTTTTATTTTAAGGTTCCTGGAGGCCAGATTTCTCATCCGGAAATAAAAAACTTGACTTTTTCTTACACTACAAGAATTTAGAAATACACGCGTGTCTGTAGAATCCATATATGTTATATAGTTTGTGAAAAAAATTTATTATTCCGTGTGCAAATTTCAGCGCTCTAGCTCTAATAGTTTAGGAGATAGAGCCATTTAAAGATCGACGAAGTTGTCCGATTTAAGACATGGCACGGATTTTTTTGAAAACCACGGACCAAGCTCGAAATTTTATGGGAAATTCACTGGTGATATTCATTTTTCGATTAGAAACTTAGTTTTTAAGAAAATCGCGAAAGTATCGCCATTAGAGTCAATTTCTTCTTAGTAACTGTAGAATATTTCCATCTCATGCTCGTTCTGATTTTCGGAGAAACTTCGTTTAAGACTCAGATTAAAGGCCAATTTATATAATATTACGTGTGCAAATTTCAGCGCTGTAGCTGTTATAGTTTAGGAGATAGAGCCGTTTGAATTAATAATTGTCAGAGCTTGCAAAATGCGAAAAAACAATGCTTTTATTTTAAGGTTCCTTGAGGCCAGATTTCTCATCCGGAAATAAAAAACTTGACTTTTTCTTACAATACAAGAATTTAGAAATACACGCGTGTCTGTAGAATCCATATATGTTATATAGTTTGTGAAAAATATTTATTATTCCGTGTGCAAATTTTCAGCGCTCTAGCTCTAATAGTTTAGGAGATAGAGCCATTTAAAGATCGACGAAGTTGTCCGATTTAAGACATGCCACGGATTTTTTTGAAAACCACAGATCAAGCTCGAAATTTTATGGGAAATTCACTGGTGATATTCATTTTTCGATTAGAAACTTAGTTTTTAAGAAAATCGCAAAAGTATCGCCATTAGAGTCAATTTCTTCCTAGTAACTGTAGAATATTTCCATCTCATGCTCGTTCTGATTTTCGGAGAAACTTCGTTTAAGACTCAGATTAAAGGCCAATTTATATAATATTACGTGTGCAAATTTCAGCGCTGTAGCTGTAATAGTTTAGGAGATAGAGCTGTTAGAATTAATAATTGTCAGAGCTTGCAAAATGCGAAAAAACAATGCTTTTATTTTAAGGTTCCTGGAGGCCAGATTTCTCATCCCGAAATAAAAAACTTGACTTTTTCTTACACTACAAGAATTTAGAAATACACGCGTGTCTGTAGAATCCATATATGTTATAGAGTTTGTGAAAAATATTTATTATTCCGCGTGCAAACTTCAGCGCTCTAGCTCTAATAGTTTAGGAGATAGAGCCATTTAAAGATCGACGAAGTTGTCCGATTTAAGACATGGCACGGATTTTTTTGAAAACCACGGATCAAGCTCGAAATTTTATGGGAAATTCACTGGTGATATTCATTTTTCGATTAGAAACTTAGTTTTTAAGAAAATCGCGAAAGTATCGCCATTAGAGTCAATTTCTCCTTAGTAACTGTAGAATATTTCCATCTCATGCTCGTTCTGATTTTCGGAGAAACTTCGTTTAAGACTCAGATTAAAGGCCAATTTATATAATATTACGTGTGCAAATTTCAGCGCTGTAGCTGTTATAGTTTAGGAGATAGAGCCGTTTGAATTAATAATTGTCAGAGCTTGCAAAATGCGAAAAAACAATGCTTTTATTTTAAGGTTCCTTGAGGCCAGATTTCTCATCCGGAAATAAAAAACTTGACTTTTTCTTACACTACAAGAATTTAGAAATACACGCGTGTCTGTAGAATCCATATATGTTATATAGTTTGTGAAAAATATTTATTATTCCGTGTGCAAATTTCAGCGCTCTAGCTCTAATAGTTTAGGAGATAGAGCCATTTAAAATCGACGAAGTTGTCCGATTTAAGACATGGCACGGATTTTTTTGAAAACCACGGACCAAGCTCGAAATTTTATGGGAAATTCACTGGTGATATTCATTTTCGATTAGAAACTTAGTTTTTAAGAAAATCGTAAAAGTATCGCCATTAGAGTCAATTTCTTCCTAGTATCTGTAGAATATTTCCATCTCATGCTCGTTCTGATTTTCGGAGAAACTTCGTTTAAGACTCAGATTAAAGGCCAATATATATAATATTACGTGTGCAAATTTCAGCGCTGTAGCTGTAATAGTTTAGGAGATAGAGCCGTTTGAATTAATAATTGTCAGAGCTTGCAAAATGCGAAAAAACAATGCTTTTATTTTAAGGTTCCTGGAGGCCAGATTTCTCATCCGGAAATAAAAAACTTGACTTTTTCTTACACTACAAGAATTTAGAAATACACGCGTGTCTGTAGAATCCATATATGTTATATATTTTGTGAAAAATATTTATTATTCCGTGTGCAAATTTCAGCGCTCTAGCTCTAATAGTTTAGGAGATAGAGCCATTTAAAATCGACGAAGTTGTCCGATTTAAGACATGGCACGGATTTTTTGAAAACCACGGACCAAGCTCGAAATTTATGGGAAATTCACTGGTGATATTCATTTTTCGATTAGAAACTTAGTTTTTAAGAAAATAGTAAAAGTATCGCCATTAGAGTCAATTTCTTCCTAGTATCTGTAGAATATTTCCATCTCATGCTCGTTCTGATTTTCGGAGAACTTCGTTTAAGACTCAGATTAAAGGCCAATATATATAATATTACGTGTGCAAATTTCAGCGCTGTAGCTGTAATAGTTTAGGAGATAGAGCCGTTTGAATAATAATTGTCAGAGCTTGCAAAATGCGAAAAAACAATGCTTTTATTTTAAGGTTCCTGGAGGCCAGATTTCTCATCCGGAAATAAAAAACTTGACTTTTTCTTACACTACAAGAATTTAGAAATACACGCGTGTCTGTAGAATCCATATATGTTATATAGTTTGTGAAAAATATTTATTATTCCGTGTGCAAATTTCAGCGCTCTAGCTCTAATAGTTTAGGAGATAGAGCCATTTAAAGATCGACGAAGTTGTCCGATTTAAGACATGGCACGGATTTTTTTGAAAACCACGGACCAAGCTCGAAATTTTATGGGAAATTCACTGGTGATATTCATTTTTCGATTAGAAACTTAGTTTTTAAGAAAATCGCGAAAGTATCGCCATTAGAGTCAATTTCTTCTTAGTAACTGTAGAATATTTCCATCTCATGCTCGTTCTGATTTTCGGAGAAACTTCGTTTAAGACTCAGATTAAAGGCCAATTTATATAATATTACGTGTGCAAATTTCAGCGCTGTAGCTGTTATAGTTTAGGAGATAGAGCCGTTTGAATTAATAATTGTCAGAGCTTGCAAAATGCGAAAAAACAATGCTTTTATTTTAAGGTTCCTTGAGGCCAGATTTCTCATCCGGAAATAAAAAACTTGACTTTTTCTTACAATACAAGAATTTAGAAATACACGCGTGTCTGTAGAATCCATATATGTTATATAGTTTGTGAAAAATATTTATTATTCCGTGTGCAAATTTCAGCGCTCTAGCTCTAATAGTTTAGGAGATAGAGCCATTTAAAGATCGACGAAGTTGTCCGATTTAAGACATGGCACGGATTTTTTGAAAACCACGGATCAAGCTCGAAATTTTATGGGAAATTCACTGGTGATATTCATTTTTCGATTAGAAACTTAGTTTTTAAGAAAATCGCAAAAATATCGCCATTAGAGTCAATTTCTTCCTAGTAACTGTAGAATATTTCCATCTCATGCTCGTTCTGATTTTCGGAGAAACTTCGTTTAAGACTCAGATTAAAGGCCAATTTATATAATATTACGTGTGCAAATTTCAGCGCTGTAGCTGTAATAGTTTAGGAGATAGAGCCGTTTGAATTAATAATTGTCAGAGCTTGCAAAATGCGAAAAAACAATGCATTTATTTTAAGGTTCCTGGAGGCCAGATTTCTTATCCGGAAATAAAAAACTTGACTTTTTCTTACACTACAAGAATTTAGAAATACACGCGTGTCTGTAGAATCCATATATGTTATATAGTTTGTGAAAAATATTTATTATTCCGTGTGCAAATTTCAGCGCTCTAGCTCCAATAGTTTAGGAGATAGAGCCATTTAAAATCGACGAAGTTGTCCGATTTAAGACATGGCACGGATTTTTTTGAAAACCACGGACCAAGCTCGAAATTTTATGGGAAATTCACTGGTGATATTCATTTTTCGATTAGAAACTTAGTTTTTAAGAAAATCGTAAAAGTATCGCCATTAGAGTCAATTTCTTCCTAGTATCTGTAGAATATTTCCATCTCATGCTCGTTCTGATTTTCGGAGAAACTTCGTTTAAGACTCAGATTAAAGGCCAATATATATAATATTACGTGTGCAAATTTCAGCGCTGTAGCTGTAATAGTTTAGGAGATAGAGCCGATTGAATTAATAATTGTCAGAGCTTGCAAAATGCGAAAAAACAATGCTTTTATTTTAAGGTTCCTGGAGGCAAGATTTCTCATCCGGAAATAAAAAACTTGACTTTTTCTTACACTACAAGAATTTAGAAATACACGCGTGTCTGTAGAATCCATATATGTTATAGAGTTTGTGAAAAATATTTATTATTCCGTGTGCAAATTTCAGCGCTCTAGCTCTAATAGTTTAGGAGATAGAGCCATTTAAAGATCGACGAAGTTGTCCGATTTAAGACATGGCACGGATTTTTTTGAAAACCACGGACCAAGCTCGAAATTTTATGGAAATTCACTGGTGATATTCATTTTTCGATTAGAAACTTAGTTTTTAAGAAAATCGCGAAAGTATCGCCATTAGAGTCAATTTCTTCTTAGTAACTGTAGAATATTTCCATCTCATGCTCGTTCTGATTTTCGGAGAAACTTCGTTTAAGACTCAGATTAAAGGCCAATTTATATAATATTACGTGTGCAAATTTCAGCGCTGTAGCTGTTATAGTTTAGGAGATAGAGCCGTTTGAATTAATAATTGTCAGAGCTTGCAAAATGCGAAAAAACAATGCTTTTATTTTAAGGTTCCTTGAGGCCAGATTTCTCATCCGGAAATAAAAAACCCTGACTTTCTCTTACACTACAAGAATTTAGAAATACACGCGTGTCTGTAGAATCCATATATGTTATAGAGTTTGTGAAAAATATTTATTATTCCGCGTGCAAATTTCAGCGCTCTAGCTCTAATAGTTTAGGAGATAGAGCCATTTAAAGATCGACGAAGTTGTCCGATTTAAGACATGGCACGGATTTTTTTGAAAACCACGGATCAAGCTCGAAATTTTATGGGAAATTCACTGGTGATATTCATTTTTCGATTAGAAACTTAGTTTTTAAGAAAATCGCAAAAATATCGCCATTAGAGTCAATTTCTTCCTAGTAACTGTAGAATATTTCCATCTCATGCTCGTTCTGATTTTCGGAGAAACTTCGTTTAAGACTCAGATTAAAGGCAATTTATATAATATTACGTGTGCAAATTTCAGCGCTGTAGCTGTAATAGTTTAGGAGATAGAGCCGTTTGAATTAATAATTGTCAGAGCTTGCAAAATGCGAAAAAACAATGCATTTATTTTAAGGTTCCTGGAGGCCAGATTTCTTATCCGGAAATAAAAAACTTGACTTTTTCTTACACTACAAGAATTTAGAAATACACGCGTGTCTGTAGAATCCATATATGTTATATAGTTTGTGAAAAATATTTATTATTCCGTGTGCAAATTTCAGCGCTCTAGCTCTAATAGTTTAGGAGATAGACCAATTTAAAATCGACGAAGTTGTCCGATTTAAGACATGGCACGGATTTTTTGAAAACCACGGACCAAGCTCGAAATTTTATGGGAAATTCACTGGTGATATTCATTTTTCGATTAGAAACTTAGTTTTTAAGAAAATCGTAAAAGTATCGCCATTAGAGTCAATTTCTTCCTAGTATCTGTAGAATATTTCCATCTCATGCTCGTTCTGATTTTCGGAGAAACTTCGTTTAAGACTCAGATTAAAGGCCAATATATATAATATTACGTGTGCAAATTTCAGCGCTGTAGCTGTAATAGTTTAGGAGATAGAGCCGTTTGAATTAATAATTGTCAGAGCTTGCAAAATGCGAAAAAACAATGCTTTTATTTTAAGGTTCCTGGAGGCCAGATTTCTCATCCGGAAATAAAAAACTTGACTTTTTCTTACACTACAAGAATTTAGAAATACACGCGTGTCTGTAGAATCCATATATGTTATATAGTTTGTGAAAAATATTTATTATTCCGTGTGCAAATTTCAGCGCTCTAGCTCTAATAGTTTAGGAGATAGAGCCATTTAAAGATCGACGAAGTTGTCCGATTTAAGACATGGCACGGATTTTTTTGAAAACCACGGACCAAGCTCGAAATTTTATGGGAAATTCACTGGTGATATTCATTTTTCGATTAGAAACTTAGTTTTTAAGAAAATCGCGAAAGTATCGCCATTAGAGTCAATTTCTTCTTAGTAACTGTAGAATATTTCCATCTCATGCTCGTTCTGATTTTCGGAGAAACTTCGTTTAAGACTCAGATTAAAGGCCAATTTATATAATATTACGTGTGCAAATTTCAGCGCTGTAGCTGTAATAGTTTAGGAGATAGAGCCGTTTGAATTAATAATTGTCAGAGCTTGCAAAATGCGAAAAAACAATGCTTTTATTTTAAGGTTCCTTGAGGCCAGATTTCTCATCAGGAAATAAAAAACTTGACTTTTTCTTACACTACAAGAATTTAGAAATACACGCGTGTCTGTAGAATCCATATATGTTATATAGTTTGTGAAAAATATTTATTATTCCGTGTGCAAATTTCAGCGCTCTAGCTCTAATAGTTTAGGAGATAGAGCCATTTAAAGATCGACGAAGTTGTCCGATTTAAGACATGGCACGGATTTTTTGAAAACCACGGATCAAGCTCGAAATTTTATGGGAAATTCACTGGTGATATTCATTTTTCGATTAGAAACTTAGTTTTTAAGAAAATCGCAAAAGTATCGCCATTAGAGTCAATTTCTTCCTAGTAACTGTAGAATATTTCCATCTCATGCTCGTTCTGATTTTCGGAGAAACTTCGTTTAAGACTCAGATTAAAGGCCAATTTATATAATATTACGTGTGCAAATTTCAGCGCTGTAGCTGTAATAGTTTAGGAGATAGAGCCGTTTGAATTAATAATTGTCAGAGCTTGCAAAATGCGAAAAAACAATGCTTTTATTTTAAGGTTCCTGGAGGCCAGATTTCTCATCCCGAAATAAAAAACTTGACTTTTTCTTACACTACAAGAATTTAGAAATACACGCGTGTCTGTAGAATCCATATATGTTATAGAGTTTGTGAAAAATATTTATTATCCGCGTGCAAATTTCAGCGCTCTAGCTCTAATAGTTTAGGAGATAGAGCCATTTAAAGATCGACGAAGTTGTCCGATTTAAGACATGGCACGGATTTTTTTGAAAACCACGGACCAAGCTCGAAATTTTATGGGAAATTCACTGGTGATATTCATTTTTCGATTAGAAACTTAGTTTTTAAGAAAATCGTAAAAGTATCGCCATTAGAGTCAATTTCTTCCTAGTATCTGTAGAATATTTCCATCTCATGCTCGTTCTGATTTTCGGAGAAACTTCGTTTAAGACTCAGATTAAAGGCCAATATATATAATATTACGTGTGCAAATTTCAGCGCTGTAGCTGTAATAGTTTAGGAGATAGAGCCGTTTGAATTAATAATTGTCAGAGCTTGCAAAATGCGAAAAAACAATGCTTTTATTTTAAGGTTCCTGGAGGCCAGATTTCTCATCCGGAAATAAAAAACTTGACTTTTTCTTACACTACAAGAATTTAGAAATACACGCGTGTCTGTAGAATCCATATATGTTATATAGTTTGTGAAAAATATTTATTATTCCGTGTGCAAATTTCAGCGCTCTAGCTCTAATAGTTTAGGAGATAGAGCCATTTAAAGATCGACGAAGTTGTCCGATTTAAGACATGGCACGGATTTTTTTGAAAACCACGGACCAAGCTCGAAATTTTATGGGAAATTCACTGGTGATATTCATTTTTCGATTAGAAACTTAGTTTTTAAGAAAATCGCGAAAGTATCGCCATTAGAGTCAATTTCTTCTTAGTAACTGTAGAATATTTCCATCTCATGCTCGTTCTGATTTTCGGAGAAACTTCGTTTAAGACTCAGATTAAAGGCCAATTTATATAATATTACGTGTGCAAATTTCAGCGCTGTAGCTGTTATAGTTTAGGAGATAGAGCCGTTTGAATTAATAATTGTCAGAGCTTGCAAAATGCGAAAAAACAATGCTTTTATTTTAAGGTTCCTTGAGGCCAGATTTCTCATCCGGAAATAAAAAACTTGACTTTTTCTTACAATACAAGAATTTAGAAATACACGCGTGTCTGTAGAATCCATATATGTTATATAGTTTGTGAAAAATATTTATTATTCCGTGTGCAAATTTCAGCGCTCTAGCTCTAATAGTTTAGGAGATAGAGCCATTTAAAGATCGACGAAGTTGTCCGATTTAAGACATGGCACGGATTTTTTTGAAAACCACGGATCAAGCTCGAAATTTTATGGGAAATTCACTGGTGATATTCATTTTTCGATTAGAAACTTAGTTTTTAAGAAAATCGCAAAAGTATCGCCATTAGAGTCAATTTCTTCCTAGTAACTGTAGAATATTTCCATCTCATGCTCGTTCTGATTTTCGGAGAAACTTCGTTTAAGACTCAGATTAAAGGCCAATTTATATAATATTACGTGTGCAAATTTCAGCGCTGTAGCTGTAATAGTTTAGGAGATAGAGCCGTTTGAATTAATAATTGTCAGAGCTTGCAAAATGCGATAAAACAATGCTTTTATTTTAAGGTTCCTGGAGGCCAGATTTCTCATCCCGAAATAAAAAACTTGACTTTTTCTTACACTACAAGAATTTAGAAATACACGCGTGTCTGTAGAATCCATATATGTTATAGAGTTTGTGAAAAATATTTATTATTCCGCGTGCAAATTTCAGCGCT
The DNA here is from genome assembly GCA_038098605.1 of Gryllus longicercus. NCBI lineage: Eukaryota > Metazoa > Arthropoda > Insecta > Orthoptera > Gryllidae > Gryllus > Gryllus longicercus. The sequence goes on from JAZDUA010001417.1 coordinate 77,696, forward strand.
CTAGCTCTAATAGTTTAGGAGATAGAGCCATTTAAAGATCGACGAAGTTGTCCGATTTAAGACATGGCACGGATTTTTTGAAAACCACGGATCAAGCTCGAAATTTTATGGGAAATTCACTGGTGATATTCATTTTTCGATTAGAAACTTAGTTTTTAAGAAAATCGCAAAAGTATCGCCATTAGAGTCAATTTCTTCCTAGTAAATGTAGAATATTTCCATCTCATGCTCGTTCTGATTTTCGGAGAAACTTCGTTAAGACTCAGATTAAAGGCCAATTTATATAATATTACGTGTGCAAATTTCAGCGCTGTAGCTGTGATAGTTTAGGAGATAGAGCCGTTTGAATTAATAATTGTCAGAGCTTGCAAAATGCGAAAAAACAATGCTTTTATTTTAAGGTTCCTGGAGGCCAGATTTCTCATCCGGAAATAAAAAACTTGACTTTTTCTTACACTACAAGAATTTAGAAATACACGCGTGTCTGTAGAATCCATATATGTTATATAGTTTGTGAAAAATATTTATTATTCCGTGTGCAAATTTCAGCGCTCTAGCTCTAATAGTTTAGGAGATAGAGCCATTTAAAGATCGACGAAGTTGTCCGATTTAAGACATGGCACGGATTTTTTTGAAAACCACGGACCAAGCTCGAAATTTTATGGGAAATTCACTGGTGATATTCATTTTTCGATTAGAAATATAGTTTTTAAGAAAATCGCAAAAGTATCGCCATTAGAGTCAATTTCTTCTTAGTAACTGTAGAATATTTCCATCTCATGCTCGTTCTGATTTTCGGAGATACTTCGTTTAAGACTCAGATTAAAGGCCAATTTATATAATATTACGTGTGCAAATTTCAGCGCTGTAGCTGTAATAGTTTAGGAGATAGAGCCGTTTGAATTAATAATTGTCAGAGCTTGCAAAATGCGAAAAAACAATGCATTTATTTTAAGGTTCCTGGAGGCCAGATTTCTTATCCGGAAATAAAAAACTTGACTTTTTCTTACACTACAAGAATTTAGAAATACACGCGTGTCTGTAGAATCCATATATGTTATATAGTTTGTGAAAAATATTTATTATTCCGTGTGCAAATTTCAGCGCTCTAGCTCTAATAGTTTAGGAGATAGAGCCATTTAAAGATCGACGAAGTTGTCCGATTTAAGACATGGCACGGATTTTTTTGAAAACCACGGACCAAGCTCGAAATTTATGGGAAATTAACTGGTGATATTCATTTTTCGATTAGAAATATAGTTTTTAAGAAAATCGCAAAAGTATCGCCATTAGAGTCAATTTCTTCTTAGTAACTGTAGAATATTTCCATCTCATGCTCGTTCTGATTTTCGGAGAAACTTCGTTTAAGACTCAGATTAAAGGCCAATTTATATAATATTACGTGTGCAAATTTCAGCGCTGTAGCTGTAATAGTTTAGGAGATAGAGCCGTTTGAATTAATAATTGTCAGAGCTTGCAAAATGCGAAAAAACAATGCATTTATTTTAAGGTTCCTGGAGGCCAGATTTCTATCCGGAAATAAAA